>JAHHZJ010004332.1:0-15837 GCA_021437245.1 Aegilops speltoides | reverse complement strand
CATAACCCCAAAATGATAGCGTAAATCTGTAAGAGACATCATAGACCGCACCATATCAAGTAAAGTACGACACGACGCTCGACACACCATTACGCTGTGGTGTTCCGTATGGAGTTGTGAAACTATTCCACATTGTTTTAAGTGTAAACCAAACTCAGAACTCAAATATTCTCCTCCACGATCGATCAGAGAAACTTTATTTTCTTGTTACGATGATTTTCAACTTCACTCAAATTCTTTGAACTTTTCAAATGTTTCAGACTTATGCTTCATTAAGTAGATATACCCATATCTCGCTTAAATCATCCGTGAAGGTGAGAAAATAACGATATCCGCCACGAGCCTCAACATTCATTGACCACATACATCTCAGATGTATGATTTCCAACAAATCTGTTCTCTCCATAGTACCGAGAACGGCGCTTGGTCATCTTGCCCATGAGGCACGGTTCATAAGTACCAAGTGATTCATAATCAAGTGGTTCCAAAAGTCCATCAAGATGGAGTTTCTTCATGCGCTTTATACCGATATGACCTAAACGGCAAAGGCCACAAATAAGTTGCACTATCATTATCAACTCGATCTTTTGGCTTCAACACTATGAATATGTGTATCACTACTATCGAGATTCATCAAAATAGACCACTCTTCAAGGGTGCATGACCATAAAAGATATTACTCATATAAATAGAACAACCATTATTCTCTGATTTAAATGAATAACCGCCTCGCATCAAACAAGATCCAGATATAATGTTCATGCTCAACGCTAGCACCAAATAACAATTATTTAGGTCTAATACTAACTCAAGGTAGATGTAGAGGTAGCGCGTCGATCAGCGATCACATCGACTTTGGAACCATTTCCCACGCCGCATCGCCACCTCGCCCTTGCCGTTGTTCGCTAATCCAGTAGTCCCTGCTTCGAAGTTGCAAATATTAGCAATGTAACCAGATCAAATACCCAAAAGCATCGCGAGCTCTAGTAAGGTACACATCAATAACATGTATATCACATATACCTTGTTCACTTTGCCATCCTTCTTATCCGCCAAATACTTGGGGCAGTTCCGCTCAAAGGACTACCGCTTAAGAGAGAAGCACTCAGCCAGTGCTTAGGTCCAGATTTGGGTTTCTTTTCTTGAGCAGCAACTTGTTTGATGTTCTTCTTGAAGTTCTTCTTCTTCCCTTTGCCCTTTTTCTTAAAACTAGTGGTCTTGTTAATCATCAACACTTGATGCTCCTTCTGATTTCTACCTCCGCAGCCTTTAGCATCATGTAAGAGCTCGAATCGCCTTATCCATCCCTTGCATATTATAGTTCATCACGGCTCTTGTAGCTTGGTGGAAGTGATTGGAGAATTCGTCAATGACGCTATCATCCTAAGAGTAACTCCCAATTGAATCAAGTGATTACAATACCTGCATATCTTGAGTATGTGCTCACCGATGTAACTATTCTCTCCATCTTGCAGCTATAGAACTTATTGAGACTTCATATCTCAATCCGGCATTCTTCTCGAATATCAACTTCAACTCCGAAACATCTCATATGCTCCATGACGCTCAAAACGCCGTTGAAGTCCCGGCCTAAGCCGTAGCATGGCACATTGAACTATCGAGTAGTCATCAGCTTTGCTCGCCAGACGCTCTTAACGCCGCCAGCATCGCCAGAAGGTTCTGGCACCCAGCGGTGCTTCCAGATTTAATTTTTCTCAGCAAGAATGAGGATAATCCTCAAGTTACTTTAATTCACCGCATAGTTGCTACCATCATCTTTCAACTTAGCTTTCAAGGAACGATTAAAATTCAACTAACAATAGCACGGGCCATCTATCTATAAACAACATAGACAAGCAAGATACTATCGGTACTAAGTTCATGATAAATTTTAGTTCAATTAATCATATTACTTAAGAACTCCCACTTAGACAGACATCTCTAGTCATCTAAGTGATCACGTGATCCAAATCAACTAAACCATAACCGATCATCACGTGAGATGGAGTAGTTTTCAATGGTGAACATCTTATGTTAATCATATCTACTATATGATTCACGCCGACCTTTCGTCTCCGTGTTCGAGGCCATATCTCGCATATGCTAGGCTCGCAAGTTTAACTCGAGTATTCTCAAGGTGCAAACTGGCTTGCACCTGTAGATGGACGAGAGCTTATCACACCCGATCATCACGTGTGTCTGGGCACGCATTTAACTTTGGCAACGGTGCATACTCGTGGAGAACACTACTTGATAATTTTAGTGAGAGATCATCTTAAAATGCTACCGCCAATCAAAGCAAGATAAGATGCATAAAGGATAAACATCACATGCAATCAATATAAGTGATATGATATGGCCATCATCTTCTTGTGCTTGTGATTCCATCTCCGCAAGCACCATCATGATCACCATCGCCACCGCGCCGACACCTTGATCTCCATCGAGCATCGTTGTCATTTACGCCATCTATTGCTTCTATGACTATCGCCACCGCTTAGTGATAAAGTAAAGCAATTACAGTATGCTTGCATTTCATACAATAAAGCGACAACCATATGGCTCTCGCCAGCTGTCGATAACTTCGTTACAAAACATGATCATCTCATACAATAAAATATAGCATCATGTCTTGGCCATATCACATCACAACATGCCCTGCAAAACAAGTTAGACGCCCTCTACTTTGTTGTTGCAAGTTTTACGTGGCTGCTACGGGCTTAAGCAAGAACCAATCTCACCTACGATCAAAACCACAACGATAGTTTGTCAAGTTGATGCTGTTTTAACCTTCGCAAGGACCGGCGAGCCACACTCGGTTCAACTAAAGTTGAGAAACCGACACCCGCTTAGTCACCGTGTGCAAAGCACGCACGGTAAACCAGCCTCGTAAGCGTGACGCAGAATGTCGGTCCGCCGCTTCATCCAACAATACCGCCAACCAAAGTATGACATGCTGGTAAGCAAGATGACTTATATCGCCCACAACTCACTTGTGTTCTACTCGCATATAACATCAAACCATAAAAACCTAGGCTCGATGCCATCGCTGGGAACGAGTAATTTCAAAAAATTCCTACGCACACGCAAAATCATGGTGATGCATAGCAACGAGAGGGAGAGTGTTGCCTACGCACTGCAGATCAAGCGAAGCGCTGACACAACGTAGAGGAAGTAGTCGACGCCCTCCCGGTCCAACCGATCCAAGCACCGCATTCTAAGCACTCCGAAGTTCTTGACACGCTGACATACTCGATGACGCACCTCGATCTCCAATCCAAGAGAGGCCCGAGGGGAGTTCCACAAGACGACGGCATGGTGACGATCTTGATGTTCTCTCGCCGCAGGCTTCGCCTAAGCACCGCCTACAATATGATCAAGGTGTAATATCGAGGAGGGGGCACCGCACACGGCTAAGGAACCATCCATGATCAACTTGTGTGTCCTAGGGTGCCCCCCTCACCCACGAGATATAAAGGAGGAGGGAGGAGGTGGCCTCAAGGGGCGCTGATAGGGAGGGGGAAACCTACTCCAAGTAGGTTTCTCTCTTTCCTTATCTTATTTGGAGGGGGAAGGAAGGAGCACTAGTATTAGGAAGTAGTACTAGTAGTAGGAATAGGAAGAGGGGAAGGAGAAGGAAAGGGCGCGCCCCCTCCCCACCGGATTGGGCTTGGGGCGCCTCCTCCCTTGTTCCTTCTCCTTCCTCCCACATGGGCCCAATAAGGCCCATATACCTTCCCGGGGTTCCAGAACCTCCTGAGCTCCAAACTTCTCCGAACCTTTCCGTGTCCAAATATATCCGCCCAATATATCAATCTTTATGTCAAGACCATTTCGAGACTCCTCGTCATGTCCGTGATCATATCCGGACTCCAACAACCTTCGTACATCAAAATACATAAACTCATAATATAATCACATCAAACCTTAAGCGCAGGGACTCTACGGTTCGAGAATACGTAGACATGACCGAGACATGTCTTCGGTCTATAACCAATAGCGGACCTGATGCCCATATTGGTTCCTACATATTCTACGAAGATCTTTATCGGCAAACCGCACAACAACATACGTTGTTCCTTTGTCATCGATATGTTACTTGTCCGAGATTCGATCGCCGGTATCCAATACCTAGTTCAATCTCGCTATCGACAAGTCTCTTTACTCGCCCGAATACATCATCTCACAACTAACTCATTAGTTGAAATGCTTGCAAGGCTTAAGTGATGTGCATTACCGAGAGGGCCCAGAGATACCTCTCCGACATTCGGAGTGACAAATCCTAATCTCGAATATGCCAACTCAACAAGTACCTTCGGAGACACCTGAGAGCACCTTTATAATCACCCAGCTACATGCCAGACGCTTGGTAGCACACAAAGTGTTCCTCCGTAAACGGAGTTGCATAATCTCATAGTCATAGGAACATGTATAAGTCATGAAGGAAGCAATAGCAACATACTAAACGATCGTGTGCTAAGCTAACGGAATGGGTCATGTCAATCGATCATTCAACTAATGATGTGACCTTGTTAATCAAATAACAACTCCTTGTTCATGGTTAGGAAACATAACCATCTTTGATTAACAAGCTAGTCAAGTAGAGGCATACTAGTGACACTGCTTTGTCTATATATTCACACATGTATTATGTTTCCGCTAATACAATTCTAGCATGAATAATAAACATTTATCATGATATGAGGAAATAAATAATAACTTTATTATTGCCTCTAGGGCATATTTCCTTCACCTTATAGTGATGTGCATTACCGAGAAGGCCTCGAGATACCTCCCAACAATCTGAGTGACAAAACCTAATCTCAAATACGCCAACCCAACATGTACCTTTTGGAGACACTCAGTAATCCTTTATAATCACCCAATTACGCTAGACGCTTGGTAGTACCCAAAGTCTTCCTCCGTAAACGGAGTTGCATAACTCATAGTTACAGTGAACATGTATAAGTCATGAAGAAAGTAATAGCAATATACTAAACGCATCAAGTGCTAGGCTAACGAATGGGTCATGTCAATCACATCATTCTCCTAATGATGTGATCCCATTAATCAAATGACAACACATGTCTATGGTTAGGAAACATAACCATCTTTGATTAATGAGCTAGTCAAGTAGAGGCATACTAGTGACTATATGTTTGTCTATGTATTCACACATGTATCATGTTTCCTGTTAATACAATTCTAGCATGAATAATAAACATTTATCATGATATGAGGAAATAAATAATAACTTTATTATTGCCTATAGGGCATATTTCCTTCAGCCTCCCACTTGCACTAGAGTCAATAATCTAGATTACATAGTACCGATTCTAACGCCCATGGAGTCTTGGTGCGATCATGTTTTGCTCGTGAGAGAGGCTTAGTCAACGGTCTCCGCAACATTTAGATCCGTATGTATCTTGCAAATCTCTATGTCTCCCACTTGACTTTGTCCCAATGGAATTGAAGTGTCTCTTGATGTGCTTGGTCCTCTTGTGAAATCTGATTCCTTTGCCAAGGCAATTGCACCAAGATTGTCATGTAAGATCTTCATTGGTCCCGATGCACTAGGTATGACACCTAGATCGTAAATGAACTCCTTCATCCGCATTCTTCATTTGTCTGCCCAAGCAGCTATGTACCCGCTTCACATGTAGATCCCGCCACGACGCTTTGTTTAGAACTCGCACCAATTTACAGCTCCACCGCTTATATAAAACATGTATCCATTTTGCGATTTAGAATCGTCCTCGATCAAGGTCAAAGCTTGCATCGACGTAACCATTTACGCATCAGCTCTTGTCACCTCCATATACGAGAAACATATCCTTAGTCCTTTTCGTATTTCAGATGTTCTTGACCGCTGTCCAGTTGATCCACTCCTGGATTACTTTGGTACCTTCCCGCAAGCTTATTGCTACATACGCCAGTCCGCAGTACACAGATTGCATACATGATAGAGCCTATGGTCAAGCATAGGAACATCTTTCATTTTCTCTCTATCTTCGGCTGTGGTCGGGCATTGAGTCCGACTCAACTTCACATCAAAATTTTATCAAGGTATGTGCTTTGTGAAAGTCCTATTAAGCTGCCTTGATCTATCTCTATAAATCTTGATGCCCAATATGTAAGCAGCTTCACCGAGGTCTTTCATTGAAAAACTTTTATTCAAGTATCCTTTATGCTATCCAGAAATTCTATATCATTTCCAATTAATAATATGTCATCTACATATAATATCAAAATGCTACAGAGCTCCCACTCACTTTCTTGTAAATACGGGCTTCTCCAAAAGTCAGATAAAACCATATGCTTTGATCACACCGTCAAAGCATTTATTACAACTCCGAGATGCTTGCACCAGCTCATAAATGGATCGCCGAGCTTGCACACTTTGTTAGCACCTTTGGATCAACAAAACCTTCCGTTGCATCATATAACTCTTCTTCCGTAAATCCATTCAAGAATGCAGTTTTGACATCCATTTGCCAAATTTCATAATCATAAAATGCGCAATAGCTAACATGATTCTGCATGCACTTAAGCATCGCTTAGTGAGAAGGTCTCATCGTAGTCAACTCCTTGAACTTGTCGAAAACCTTTCGCAACAAATCGAGCTTTATAGATAGTTATATTACCATCAGCTTTCTTCTTAAAGATCCATTTATTCTAATGGCTTGCCGATCATCGGCAAGTCAACCAAAGTTCATACTTTGTTCTCATACATAGATCCCATCTCAGATTTCATGGCCTCTAGCCATTTTATGGAATCTGGGCTCATCATCGCTCCTCATAGTTCGTAGGTTCATCATGGTCAAGTAACATGACTTCCGAATGGGATTACCGTACCACTCGTGTGGATCTTACCGTAGACCCACGAGGTTCAAGAGAAACTTGATCTCAAGTTTCATGATCAATATCATTAGCTTCCTCACTAGTTGGTGTAGGTGTCACAGAACCGATTGTGATGAACTACTTTTCAATAAGGGAGCGGTATAGTTACCTCATCAAGTTCTACTTTCCTCCCACTCACTTCTTTCGAGAGAAACTCCTTCTCTAGAAAGGATCCATTCTAGCAACGAATGTTTTGCTTCGGATCTGCGGATAGAAGGTGTACCCAATACCTTCTTTTTGGGTATCCTATGAAGACACATTCTCGATTTAGGTTCGAGCTTATCCGGTTGAAGTTTCTTCACATAAGCATCGCAGCCCCAAACTTTAAGAAACGCATAACTTTGGTTTCTTGCCAAACCACAGCTCATAAGGCGTTGTCTCAACGGATTTTGATGGTGCCCTATTCAACATGAATGCGGCCGCCTCTAAAGCATAACCCTAGATCGATAGCGTAAATCAAGAAGAGACATCATAGATCGCACCATATCTAGTAAAGTACGATTATGATGTTGAAAGTGCTATATCGACTAGAGGGGGGTGAATAGGCTTATTTTATGAATTCTTCACCGAGGAATTTGCTCAGTGAGGAAATTCTTAGCTAAGAACTACTTGCAGCAAAATATGTACTCGTAAGTAAACATAACAGATACACATAGTCAAGATGATGAAATGAAGACTAAAACAGAGTACGGAAAGCGTAAACACGTGATAGCAAGATGAAGACAAACAGATCAAGAAATTGAACTCGAGGAATTTGTGAAAGTCTTCACCAAAGTCTTCAAGCACGATATGAACAACATTCAACACAAAGAATGAGGAAATGAATGAGTTGAGGAAATAGAACCACCAAGTTGGTGAAGACAATGATTTGGTAACCAGTTCCAACCGCCGTCTCATTGTACGTATGGTTGAGCGGCCGAGTATTTAAACTCGAGGACACACAATTCCTGACACCCGCCTCCGAGCCGCAACTCAAGACACCCAGTCCTCACCCGTATTCTTCTTGAACTAAGACCACGCAGTGCCTCGGCCCAATCACTGTGGTAAGTCTTCAGACTTCCATGTTGGGGAACGAGTAATTTCAAAAAAATCCTACGCACACGCAAGATCATGATGATGCATAGCAACGAGAGGGGAGAGTGTTGTCACGCACTCAGAGACCGAAGCGAAGCGCTATGATAACGCTGTTGATGTAGTCAGACGCCTTCACGATCCGACCGATCCAAGCACCGAACGCACGGAGCCTCCGAGTTCAGACACACGCTCAGCTGATGACGCCCTCGAACTCCGATCCAGCAGAGTGTCGAGGGAGAGTTCCACAAGACGACGGCGTGCAGGACGATCTTGATGTTCTATCGCCGCAGGGCTTCACCTAAGCACCGCCACGATATGACCGAGGTGGAATATGGTGGAAGGGGCACCAGACACGGCTAAGGAATGATCCGAGATCAACTTGTGTGTCCATGGGGTGCCCCTCACCCCGTGATATAAAGGAGTGGAGGAGGAGGGCCTGCCTCTACTATGAGCGCCTTAGGGGAGTCCTACTCCCATCGGGAGTAGGATTCCTCTTTCCTAGTAGAACTAGGAACCCTTCCATGTATTAGGAGTAGGAGAGAAGGAAAGGGAAGAGAAGGAGAAGGAAGGAAGGGTGCGCCTCCCTAGTCCAATTCGGACTAGTCCAAGGGGAGGGCGCGCCACCCTTGGCCCTTTTTTTCTTTTCCCGTATGGCCCATTAAGGCCCAATACGAATTCGTAACTCTCCCAGATCTCAAAATACTCCAATCACTCGAACCTTCCCAACTCCAAATATAGTCGCCCAATATATCGATCTTTACGTCTCGACCATTTCGAGACTCGTCATGTCCCCGATCTCATCCGGACTAACTCCTTCGTACATCAAAACTCATAAACTCATAATATAACCGTCATCGAACCTTGTTGCAAGGGACTCTACGGTTCGAGAACTATGTAGACATGACCTAGAACTATTCTCGGTCAATAACCAATAGCGGACCTGATGCCCATATTGGCTCCTACATATTCTACGAAGATCTTTATCGGTCAAACCGCATAACAACATACTTTGTTCCTTTGTCATCGGTATGTTACTTGCCCGAGATTCGATCGCCGGTATCCAATACCTAGTTCAATCTTGTCACCAGCAAGTCTCTTACTCGCTCAGTAATGCATCATCCCGTAACCAACTCATTGGTTACATTGCTTGCAAGGCTTATAATGATGTGCATTACCGAGAGGGCCCAGAGATACCTCTCCGACAATCGGAGTGACAAAACCTAATCTTTAAATACGCCTAACTCAACATGTACCTTCGAGACACCAGTAGTACTCCTTTATAATCACCCAGCTACGCTAGACGCTTGGTAGTACCAAAGTGTTCCTCCGTAAACGGAGTTGCATAATCTCATAGTTACAGAACATGTATAAGTTATGAAGAAAGCAATAGCAACATACTAAACGATCAAGTGCTAAGCTAACGGAATGGGTCAAGTCAATCACATCATTCTCATAATGATGTGATCCCGTTAATCAAATGACAACTCTTTGTCCATGGCTAGGAAACATAACCATCTCTCGATAAACGAGCTAGTCAAGTAGAGGCATACTAGTGACACTATGTTTGTCTATGTATTCACACATGTATTATGTTTCCTGTTAATACAATTCTAGCATGAATAATAAACATTTATCATGAAATAAGGAAATAAATAATAACTTTATTATTGCCTCTAGGCATATTTCCTTCCCTCCCACTTGCACTAGAGTCAATAATCTAGTTCACATCGTCATGTGATTTAACACCAATATTCATATCTCAGATATGATTAACACCCATAGTTCACATCATCATGTGAGTAACACCCAAAGGGTTTACTAGAGTCAATAATCTAGTTCACATCGCTATGTGATTAACACCCAAAGAGTACTAAGGTGTGATCATGTTTTGCTCGTGAGAGAAGCTTAGTCAACGGGTCTATCACATTCAGAGTCGTATGTATTTTGCAAATATTCTATGTCTACAATGCTCGCACGGAGCTACTCTTGCTAATCGCTTCCCACTTTCAATATGTATCCAGATTGAGACTTAGAGTCATCCGGATCGTGTGAAAACTTGCACCGAGGTAACTTTTTACGACGGGCTCTTTTATCACCTCCATAATCGAGAATTATTTCCTTAGTCCTCACTAAGGATATTCTTGACCAATGTCCAAAGGATCTACTCCTAGATAACTATTGTACCCCTTGTCAAATACAGAGCAAGGTATACAATAGGTCCGGTACATAGCATAGCATACTTTATAGAACCTATGACTGAGGCATAGGGAATGACTTTTCATTCTCTTTCTATTTTCTCACCGTGGTCGGGATTTGAGTCTTACTCAATTTCATACCTTTGCAACACGTGCAAGAACTCTTTCTTTGACTGCTCCATTTTGAACTATTTCAAAATCTTGCCAAGGTATGTACTCATTGAAAATCTTATCGCCGCCTTGATCTATCTCAATAGATCTTGATGCTCAATATGTAAGTAGCTTTATCGAGGTCTTTTCTTTTAAAGAACTCCTTTAAAACACTCCTTTATGCTTTGCAGTAATTCTACATCATTTCCGATCAACAATATGTCACTCACATATACTAATCGTAAAGGTCTGTAGTGCTCCCACTCACTTTATTGTAAATACAAAGCTTCATCGTAAGTCCATATAAACTATATGCTTTGATCAACTTATCAAAGCATATATTCCAACTCCGAGATGCTTGCACCAATCCATAGATGGATCGCTAGAGCTTGCACATTTTGTTAGCACCTTTAGGATTGACAAAACTTTCTAGTTGCATCATATACAACTCTTCTTTAATAAATCCATTAAGGAATGCATTTTTGACATCCATTTGCCAGATTTCATAAAATGTGGCAATTGCTAACATGATTCGCATAGATTTAAGCATCGATACGAGTGAGAAAATCTCATCGTATTCAACACCTTTGAACTTTGTTGAAAACCTTTGCAACAAGTCGAGCTTAGTGGATAGTAACACTACTATCGCTGTCCATCTTCCTCTTGAAGATCCATTTATTTAACATGGCTTGCCGATCATCGAGCAAGTCACCAAAGTCCATACTTTGTTCTCATACATGGATTATATCTCAGATTTTATGGCCTCGAGCCATTTCATGAATCTGGCTCATCATCGCTCTCATAGTTCGAGGTTCATCATGGTCTAGTAACATGACTTCCAAAACAAGATTACCGCATTACTCTAGTGCGGACTGTACTTGGAAGACCTACGAGGTTTTGTAGTAACTTGATCTCAAGTTTCATGATCATCATCATTAGCTTCCTCACTAATTGGTGTAGGAATCATCGAACTGATTTCGTGATGAACTACTTTCCAATTCGGGAGAAGGTACAAATTACCTTATCAAGCTCTACTATCCTCCCACTCACATCTTTCGAGAGAAACTCTCTTCTAGAAAGGATCCAATTTAGCAACGAAAAATTTGCCCTCGATCTCGTGATAGAAGGTGTACCCAACAGCTTCTTTTGGGTATTCTATGAAGACGACTTCGATTTGGGTTTGAGCTTATCAGATGAAACTTTTTCACACAAGCATCGCGAGCCCCAAACTTTAAGAAACGATACTAGGTTTATTGCTAAACCATAGTTCATACGGTGTCGCCTCAACGGATTTAGATGGTGCCCTATTAAACGTGAATGTAGCCGTCTCTAATGCATAAGCCCAAAACGATAGTGGTAAACCGATAAGAGACATCATAGATCGCACCATATCTAGTAAAGTACGACATAACGCTCGACACACCATTCCATTGTGGTGTTCTAGGTGGTGTGAACTGTGAAACCATTCCACATTGTTTTAATTGAAGACCAAACTCAGAACTCAAATATTTGTCTCCGCGATCGATCGTAGAAACTTTATTTTCTTGTTATGATGATTTTTCCACTTCACTCAAATTCTTTTGAACCTTTCAATTATTTCAGACTTATGTTTCATCAAGTAGATATACCCATATCTTCTCAAATCATCTTGTGAAGGTCGAAAATAACGATATTTGCCACGAGCCTTCATACTCATTGGTCTCGCATACATCAAGATGTATTATTTCCAATAAGTCAAGAGTTCGCTCCATTGTTCCAAGAACGGAGTTTTAGTCATCTTGCCCAAAAGGCACGGTTCGCAAACATCAAATGATTCATAATCAAGTGATTCCAAAATCCATCTTTATGGAGTTTCTTCATGCGCTTACAATCGATATGACCTAAACGGCAAGGCACAAATAAGTTGCACTATCTTATTAACTTTGCATCTTTTCGCTTCAATATTACGAATATGTGTATCACACGATCGAGATCCAACAAACCATTTTCATTGGGTGTATGACCATAGAAGGTTTTATTCATGTAAATGTAACAACAATTATTCTCTAACTTACATGAATAACCGTATTGCAATAAACATGATCAAATCATATTCATGCTCAACGCAAACACCAAATAACACTTATTTAGGTTTAACACTAATCCCGAAAGTATAGGGAGTGTGCGATGATGATCATATCAATCTTGGAACTATTTCCAACACACATCGTCACTTCACCCTTAACTAGTCTCTGTTTATTCTCGCAACTCGCTTCGAAGTTACTAATCTTAGCAACCTAACAAGTATCAAATACTCAGGGCTACTATAAACACTAGTAAAGCACACATCAATAACTCAGATATCAAACATACCCTTGTTCACTTTGCCATCCTTCTTATCCACCAAATATTTAGGGCATTTCCGCCAAAGGACCATTTTCTTTTGCAAGTAAGCACTCGCCTCAGCTTTGGTCCAGCTTGGAGCTTCTTCAGAGGAGTGACAACTTGCTTGTCTTTCCTCTTGAAGTTCCCTTTCTTTACCTTTGTCCTTTCTTGAAACTAGTGGTCTTGTCAATCATCAACACTTGATGCTCTTTTCTGATTTCTACCTTCACGATTTCAACATCACGAAGAGCTCGGGAATCGCTTCGCCATCCCTTGCATACTATAGTTCATCATGAAGTTCTATTAACTTGGTGATGGTGACTAGAGAATTCGTCAATCACTATCTTATCTCGAAGATTAACTCCCACTTGATTCAAGCGATTGAAGTAACTGCATAACTGAGCACATGCTCACTAGTTGAGCGATTCTCCTCCATCTTTTAGCTATAGAACTTGTTGGAGACTTCATATCTCTCAACCCGGTATTTGCTTGAAATATTAACTTCAACTCCCGAACATCTCATATGGTCCATGACGCTCAAAACATCTTTGAAGTCCCGATTCTAAGCCATAAAGCATGGTGCACAAAACTATCAAGTAGTCATCATATTGAGCTAGCCAAACGCTCATAACGCCTCGATCCGCTTCCCCGCAATAGGTCTATCACTTAGCGTGCATTAAGGACATAATTCTTTCCGGCAAAGAATGAGGATAAACCTCGATCACGGATCCAATCCGCATCATTGCTACTAACATCTTTCAACATAATTTTCTAGGAACATATCAAAATAAACATATGAAAGCAACAACGCAAGCTATTGATCTACAACATAATTTGCAAAATACTACCAGACTAAGTTCATGATAAATTTAAGTTCAATTAATCATATTACTTAAGAACTCCCACTTAGACGACACATCTCTAGTCATCTAAGTGATCACGTGATCCAAATCAACTAAACCATGTCCCATCATCACGTGAGATGGAGTAGTTTCAATGGTGAACATCACTATGTTGATCATATCTACTATATGATTCACGCTGACCTTTCGGTCTCCGTGTTCCGAGGCCATATATCAGATATGCTAGGCTCGCAAGTATAACTCGAGTATTCGCTGCGTGCAACTGCTTTTGCACCCGCTGTATTTGAACGTAGAGCCTATCACACCCGATCATCACGCGGGTGTCTCAAAGACGAAGAACTTTCGCAACGGTGCATACCGTGGAGAACACTTTTGATAATTAGTGAGAGATCATCTTAAAATGCTACCGCCAAACAAAAAGTAATAAGATGTATAATGATAAACATCATATGCAATCAAAATATGTGACATGATATGGCCATGATCATCTTGCGCCTTTGATCTCCATCTCCAAAGCATCACATGATCTCTATCGTCACCGCACGACACCATGATCTTTATCATCTTGATCTATATCAATGTGTCATCACATGGTCGCCTCACCAACTATTGCTTCTTGAACTATTGATATCGAGATAGCGATAAAGTAAAGCAATTATTTGGCACTTGCATCTTATGCAACAAAGATACAACCATAGAGCTTCGCCAACACCGATAACTTCAACAAAACATGATCATCTCATACAACAACTTATATCTCATCACGCCTCGACCATATCACATCACAACATGCCCTGCAAAAACAAGTTAGACGCCCTCTACTTTGTTGTTGCAAGTTTTACGTGGCTGCTACGGGCTTAAGCAAGAACCAATCTCACCTACGCATCAAAATCACAACGATAGTTTGTCAAATAGACTCCGCTTTAACCTTCGCAAGGACCGGCGAGCCACACTCTTGTTCAACTAAAGTTGGAGAAACAGACACCCGCTAGTCACCGTGGTGCAAAGCACGGCGGTAAACCCGCCTCAGAAGCTACACGCGTTAATGTCGGTCCGGCCGCTTCATCCAACAATACCGCTGAACCAAAGTATGACATGCTGGTAGGCGATGACTTATATTGTGCACAACTCACTTGTGTTCTACTCGCATATAACATCAAACCATAAAAACCCGCCTTGATGCCATCGCTGGGGAACGAGTAATTTCAAAAATTCCTACGCACACGCAAGATCATGATGATGCATAGCAACGAGAGGAAGAGTGTTGTCTACGCACTCTGAGACCGTGAAGCTTAAAGCGCTATGATAACGCCGTTGATGTAGTCGCGACGCCTTCACGATCCGACCGATCCAAGCACCGAACGCACGGAGCCTCCGAAGTTCAAAGACACGCTCAGCTCGATGACGCCCTCAAACTCCGATCCAGCCGAAAGTGTCGAGGGAGAGTTCCACAAGACGACGGCGCATGACGATCTTGATGTTCTATCACGCAGGGTTTCGCCTTAAGCTTCGCAACGATATGACCGGGTGGAATATGGTGGAAGGGGCACCGACACGGCTAAGGAATGATCCGTAGATCAACTTGTGTGTCCATGGGTGCCCCACCCCGTGATATAAAGGAGTGGAGGAGGAGGGCCGCCCTCTACTATGAGCAAGCTACTTAGGGGAGTCCTACTCCCACCGAGTAGGATTCCCTTTGCTAGTAGAACTAGGAACCCTTCCATGTATTAGGAGTAGGAGAGAAGGAAAGGGAAGAGAGAGGAGGAGGAAGGGTGCGCCTCCCTAGTCCAATTCGACTAGTCCAAGGGGGCGCGCCACCCTTTTGGCCCTTTTTCTCCTTTTCCCGTATGGCCCATTAAGGCCCAATACGAATTCCTCGTAACTCTCCTGCAGATCAAAATACCCAATCACTCGTAACCTTTCCGAACTCCTCAATATAGTCGCCCAATATATCGATCTTTATGTCTCGACCATTTGAGACTCTCGTCATGTCCCCGATCTCATCCGGACTTCAACTCCTTCGACATCAAAACTCATAAACTCATAATATAGCCGCCATCGAACCTTGTTGCATGGACTTACGGGTTCGAGAACTATGTAGACATGACCTAGAACTATTCTCGGTCAATAACCAATAGCGGACCTGATGCCCATATTGGCTCCTACATATTCTACGAAGATCTTTATCGGTCAAACCGCATAACAACATACTTTGTTCCTTTGTCATCGGTATGTTACTTGCCCGAGATTCGATCGCCAGTATCCAATACCTAGTTCAATCTTGTCACCAG
>JAHHZJ010004329.1:0-16937 GCA_021437245.1 Aegilops speltoides | reverse complement strand
GCGGAGAGGCTTATCACCGACGCGCCGCCAAGGGCAAGGAGTATCGGACCCGAGATGTACTATAAGACGTCTCAAGGGTGCCCGCAAGATTGCGGATGAGTGCCCCAGATATGTAATTATTGAGTAGACTCGCTATGTGTTATCCTCAGTGCTGAAAAACTTTGTTCATATGCCCAAGCAACGCTTGTTTGATTTAAAATATTACCTTCAGGCGGCCGCTTATAAAATCCGAGAGATGGCAAGTCGTCGGCTTCACCTCAAGCCACGAAAGTGCCGGGTGTTTGGGATAAACTTGAGCACTCTTGTTCCCATTTTTGGGTCCATCTAGGAGGCGCCAACACAACGCATCAAGGCAACCGGACTTATAATGCTTGAACACTCTCACTTAGCCATAGAATTCTATAATTTTAAATTTCGCGAAGCCCCTAGTGTTCGAAGACCGAATTGGGTGCTATCCACGCTTCGCTTGACATTATCCGATTCGTCAAGTGGCATAAGTGTTTAGGGACCAAAAGACCTCTCGAACAGCATCCAATCTCTCGCCTTTATCATGCCGCAGTTTTAGCTTTCCATCGAAGTCGCCGCCCAGCTCAACCGGGCGAATCGCAGTGGTTCTCCCAAAGGCACCTTAGCCGACAAAACGGAACCTAAGGCACCAAAACGGAGCCGCAAACCCAACTATTGACCCAAGACATGATTCGGAGCCGATTCATATAATGCTATAAGTTCGGGTGCCGACTTGTGAAAGTGTTCGGACTTATCACACCATAATGCGGGGAACATAAGCCCTCGGTATATTCGATCGCACTCAAAATATACGGGTGCAAGATGTCATTAGTGAACATATATGTAAAGTAATGCAATTACGCAAAAAGTGCTGCACTATTTATTCAAGGAATTTCGCTATGAGTGCGGAAGGATACAAATAGTGCGTAAGGGATTGACTAAATAAACATGTCCTCCTGGGTGGGCTGCGGACTGGTGTATATAATCGAATTTAATGCTCATAATGGAGACCACCGAGTGTTCGCAGCCTTTTTCCTCCCCGGCTGTTGCAGATCGGAGTTCGGCGGTTTCATCACGGACAGGCCTCCGAAAACGGAGTCCGTGATATAAAACAAGGAAAATAAAAATAAGAAGAGGACACACTTGGGAGTTCTGGTGCGGTCGAGCCGCATTTTGGGTCTCATAGGTCGTGCCCTCCCCTATGCCCATGGTATCTCCAGAGCGTAATGATGTACGCGAGGGTTGGTCTTGCAATCATGCGGGGCTGGGGTTAGCCGCATTGCTACACGTGTTCGAACGCGCTGTGGTCTTGGCTGATGTTGCTCGGCACGCTTACGCGGTCCGCCGCTCGAAAATTGCCTTAGAAGGCTGCTCAGATTTCCGCCATGAGACCGCCAGATGTTCCTCCGCTCGAGGGAGCGCCTGTATTTCCGCTGACCGTGATGACTCCACGAGGGCCCGCATCTTGAGCTTGAGGTATGCGTACGCGGCACCGCTGAACTTTGTAAACGCGTTCGTCCGAGCAGAGCGTGATAGCAGCCGCGAACGGGACTATGTCAAGATTAACTCGCCCAAAAATTTTCCGGGATCCAAGACCACTTCCAGCAGGATCGAGCCTGCATAATTGGCCTCAACACCTGGTATGACGCCTTTGAAGGTCGCTTTGTAGGTTTAATCCTTGAGGGTCTATGCCCATCTTGCGACCGTATCCCGATAAAGCAGGTTCAGTTACGCCCGCCCATCGTGACTCGTGAGGTGAAATCCATCGACGTATTGGGTCTAAAACCAATGCGCAAATCTACCATGGTGGATACGGTCGATGGTCTCTTCGATCGAAAGTGATTGGGCAAGAGGACCATGGATTGAACTTAGGGCGATCGCTCCATCGCATATACGCCCCTTAGTGCACGCTCCGCCCTCTTGGGTATATGGGTTGATATCATGTTCACCGTCCGCACTTGTGGGGGAAACCTTCGTCCTTCTATCGCTCGGCGGTCGGGTCTCTTCTTCGCTATCGCGTGCAGCCCCTTGTCGTTGTTTTCGCAATTAATTTGCTCGTCATTAAATACCCAACAATCTCGCTGGTGTGGTTAGCTGGCTGGGTGCCATGTATCCGCATGAGCGGTCGAGTATTCGGTCCAAATTGACGGACCCGGAGTGGTTCTTTTAAATGGCTTCTTCCACGACCGGTTTAGAGCCTCGAATCCGCGCTGATCGCCAGATCCTCCTTGTCGCTGCTGCTAACGCGCGCTTTGTTTTTGCTTCGACGCGACCGCCGCTGTGGTCCTTAGTATCCGGACTGCCAACATTTTTATCGAGGTTGTTGCTGCGAGCTAGCCAGCTATCCTCTCGCCATGGATTTCGGCTTTTCCCGTCCTAGGTGCCGGCTAGCCATTCGTCACGGATGTTATGTTTCAAGGCTGCGAGGGCCTCTCGATCCGGACAATGACGATTTGATTTTTCTTTGTTATGAACCGTGTCCGAACTCGTCTCGCCGATTCATCCGCTGCTGAATTATGTGGCTTAGGTCATCGGCGTCGTGGTCGACATATGTGCCCCGAAGTTGTCGAGAAATGCGCTTCCGTGTCTTGCCAACACCCAATTGACTCAGGGCAAGCTGTTAAGCCAATGCCGAGCTAGTCCTTTAAGCTTGAGGGAGGTACTTGATGGCGTGGAGATCATCGCCGGGCCATATGGATGTGAAGGAGATAATCTTCGATCCAAACCGCTGGATCTCTGTGCCATCGAGGATTCGATGTTTACGGGTTTAAACCCTTCAGTGGATTTGATGATCGACATTTCGCTGAAGCATAGCGGTGTAGGCGCTTATATTGAGCAATATCACGACGTAGCTCGAGTGAGCGTTGTTCGCCGTGTTCGCCCGCCGGTTGTTGTATCCGCGCGACGATATTCGCTGTGGGTCGCTACGCCCACGTGATCCGAGATGGATCTAGATTGCCTTGCTTTGTCCTCCAATATATCTCACAAGTCCGTGCATTCCTCTGGCTTACTTTTGGAGCGATGCCGGGTACGGATTGGTGGAGGGCCTTGATGCTTCGTCATGCGACCACGGGCGGTCACCGGTCAGACAGCGCCGGTGATGAAGGTATGTATGCTTCTTCCTCTAATCGGGAGCAACTTCATGCTTTGGGTAACTCTTGAGGGACGCTCGAAGTTCATACTTTCGCCGCGAGGACCTCACCATCCTGGTCGGCCAGCAGTGTCTTGATCAGCTTGAAGATTCTGCTGCTTTTTCTTTAGGCTATTTGCCGTGGCGATAAGCCGCGCTTAAAATGCTCTTGTTCGACGGATCCTCCGCACGACGAATTCGTTGTCGCTGAGGCTTGCCTCGCCTCCGTGAGGGAGGTATGTAATTATGATTCTCGACCTCTTCGCCCCGCCGCTCTCATGAGGGCTTGCTTCAGATCCTCCTCGCTGAATCTTGCCGAGGGGATTGTCTTCGCACTTTCTGGGTGTTATTATCTCCGTGCCGAATCTTCATTCTTGCTGTGGCGGATTTGAGCGGCGCGACAAGGCCGGGCGCTTGGGCTATTTCTTTAAGGAATCTCTCCGCTGCTTCTTCGCCTCCCCATCTTTTGGGGTGTCCACCGTATATGTCATATGATGAGGTGGTCTTCCAAAGGCCTTGTAGGCGCTGGTTCTGATCGCCTCCGCATCGCCGCCCATACCGCCGATGTCTTCGAGTCATAGTTTAGCATGTCTCGTTAGATCGCCGACATGGCTACAAAGTGGGTGGTGGGTGGGTTTGAATTTCTTCGCCGTCTGCATCTCAACCCTCCCGGACGTAGTCCGCCCGTGGTTCTCCCGATAGTGAGAGATGCTTTAGCTAATTTAGGATATCGCCAAAGGGTGAGTATTGAGGATGTCCGCGGCGGTGAACTCCATGACCGCGCCCAATCGATTGACAGGGGCGGGAGGTTCGAGTCCGCAGGAGTCCGCACTGGAGTCACGAACTTTGCAAGGGACAAGGTTAGTGTTCGCCCATCGCTGCGGAAGTTGCAGTCCCCGAGGCGGTGTCCAGCCACCGTCCTCGACCATGCGATCGCTCCGACTAAGGGTCGGAGCGGATTCATGTGCGGCCACCAAGGCACCGTCTGGCGGCAGAGTTAGATCATGCCCATCGCGACTGCGCGGCACGCCTCGCGGGTTTCGATCCATCAAACATCAAGTCTCCATGGATATCCGCCGTGAAGTTTGCTTTCCAACTGACCGACGGCCAGGGGCGAAGCTTGATCTGCTCCAGATGGCCAAGTGTATTAGCTCGCAAGCGCGGTCCGACATTAAGATCTCGTCCGAGGAGAAGTCTCACCTCGACGGTGTTGTTGATTGGAGAAGCCATCAGTTTATCGGTGGCATACGAGGAACTCTCAATGAGAGCACCAATGTCGGTGCTAAAACCGCGGATCTCGGTAGGGGGTCCCGAATCGGCATCTAGGCGGATGGTAACAGGAGACAAGGGACACGATGTTTTACCTGTGTTCGGCCCTCTTGATGGAGGTAAAACCTCACGCCCCGCTTGATTAATATTGATGATGTGTATTACAAGAGTGGATCTACCACGAGATCAAGGAGGCTAAACCCTAGAAGCTAGCCTATGGTATGATTGTTGTAATGTATATTGTGTCTCACGGACTAAAGCCCTCCGTTTATATAGAGACCGGAGAGGGCTAGGGTTACACAGAGTCGGTTACAATGGTAGGAGATCTACATATCCAGACGCCAAGCTTGCCTTCCACGCCAAGGAAAGTCCCATCCGACACGGACGGAGTCTTCAATCTTTTATCTTCGTAGTCTTGGAGTCCGCGACGATGATAGTCTGTCTGTCCTGACACCCCTAGTCCAGACTCCTCGATACCGTGATGGAGCAGGAAGAAGGGATGATGGTGGTGGTGATGGTGCAGGCAACGGCCGATGATGGTGGCGGCCGATAACCCACAAGTATAGGGATCGCAATAGCTCGAGGGTACAATATTCAACCCAAATTTATTTGATTCGACATAAGAGGAGCCAAAGAATATTTGCAAGTATTAGCAGCTGAGTTGTCAGTTCAACCACACCTGGAGATTAATTATCTGCAGCAAAGTGATCAGTACCAAAGTAGTATGATAGTTTTGATAGTAGTAGCAACAACAATAGTAATGGTAATAGTGATAGCAGTGACTTCGTAGCAAGTGTAATAGTAACAGCAGCAGTAGTAACTTAGCAGAAACAATAAAAGAGAAATTTGTAGGCATTGGATCAGTGAATTCTGGATGATATTCATCATATAACAGTCATAACCTAGGCAATCTAGCACTAGCTCCAGTTCATAAATATAAAGTAGGCACGTATTCCATAAATAGTCATACGCGCTTATGGAAAGAACTTGCAGGACATCTTTTGTCCTACCCTCCCGTGGCAGCGGGGTCCTATTGGAAACTAAGGGATATTAAGGCCTCCTTTTAATAGAGAACCGGAACAAAGCTTTAACACATAGTGAATACATGAACTCCTCAAACCACGGTCATCATCGGAAGTGTCCCGACTATTGTCACCCGGGTTGCGATCATAACACATAGTAGGTGACTAAAACTTGCAAGATTGGATCCGAACATAGATATAATGGTGATAAAAGGTTCAGATCTGAAATCATGGCACCTGTGCCCAAAGCGACAAGCATTAAGCATGGCAAAGTCATAGCAAGATCAATCTCAAAACATAATGGATACTAGGATCAAGCACTAACAAAACTAACTCGATTACATGATGAATCTCATCCAACTCCTCACCCACCAAGGAGCCTCACGAAGGAATTACTCACTCCCGATGGGGAGCATCATGGAATTGGTGATGGAGAAGGGTTGGTGATGACGAAGATCGAACCCCCTCCAAGCCCCAAACCGACGCAGATCTAGCCTCCCGATGAAGAACAGGAGGTGGCAGCGGTCTGGCCTCGTGAAACGCGATAATTCTTTCTCCCTGATTTTTTTTTGGAAATATGTGATTTTATAGTATTAGGGTTGAGTTTGCACGGCCACCGTGTGGGGACAACCCACTGGCGCTTAGAGGGGGCGCGCTTTGGTGGGTTGTGCCCACCTGTGCCCTCCGTGGTTCTTGGCTCCAAATTTCTTTATTGATTAAAAAATCCTCGAAAGTTTCGCTCCAACCCGAGAACTTTTATTTCGCACAAAACAACACCATGGTAGTTCTTCCGAAAACAAAGATCATCCGGTTAGTATCATTCAACTCATGCAAATTAGAGTTCAAAACAATAGGAAAAGCATTAGGAAAAGTATCTACGATGGAGACGATCATCAGCGGTTCACGGTCACACGGGCGGCGGATCCTTTCGTCTCCCTCTTGGTTGCCCCAATGTTGTCTTCTTGGTGTGGTGGCGGCTGGACTTGGAGATGAGATGACGAATGATGAATGATGGATTGAAGGAAAGTATATGTAAGAGCTCTCCTATGCCTCCTTCGCTGATGTAGCATCTCCCTTTGATCTAAGGGCTCTAGATGACCCCATCCTCTCCCAAATTACCCCTTGAAGGCCAAAGAAGTCGTGGGTACAAACGAGGACGAATCCACGAAGAATCGCATGATGAGACGCGACAAAATCCACGAAGAATCTCGTGAAGAGAGGCAACTCGCGCTGTCGACATCAAACGGGCATTCGTAGTCACCACGACATCGCATCCAGTTCAGGTTGTGAACACGCCATTTTTGCATGCCATTCGTGTGGTCACCACGCCACCGCATCCAGTTCAAAGCGGTGACTATGCCATTTTGCATGCCATTCGTGTGGTCACCATGGCAGGACATCCATATCGTGCAGCACAACACCATTTTTACATGCAATTCGTGGTCACCATGGTGCTAGGATCCTATTGTTGGTTTAGAACCCGTAGCGACATGTTAGATATTACCACTAGGCGTGAACCGCCTACTTGGGCCGGGTTAACTTCATTAGTGGTATAAGGCATGAAGGCCCAAGGCCTATAGTCGGTTTAGAACTCAGAGCCGTAAACCGCCCGATGTATAACTTGTATTGTAAGTTAGGAATAGAGAGATACCAACCGGATACGAGTATGAACCGTTGGGACTTCTATGGACCGACGGGCGCCACCCATGTATATAAGGGACGACTTCGGCGTTCAGAATGATAACCACAACTCGAGCCTAGGCGGCTTGTTTGCTCCTAGCCATCGAGACCACATCAATTCCATCACAACTAGACGAGGCTTTTACCTTCATCAAGGGGCCAACTAGTATAAACCTCGTGTCTTTGTGTCCGCTTAACCCCTTCAACTAAACCCGAGCGATGGCTCCACGACTAAGTCCTTTTATTAGGACATCCGCCGTGACAAATCCATTTACGCTTGGCGCCACCATGGGGCTATCGACAATGGTTTGACGATCTTGGAGGGCAAGCTCAAAGGACTCAAGGCTATGCTCGGGCCGGATGACCAAGAGTCGCCGTGGCAAGATCTACATCGACGATGCAGATGGGGTCCCGAGGCCGATTCGACGAGTACGGTACCGGGTCCCCTTTGGTGGCATACACGCTTTCATCGACAAGATTGGTGAGCCCGGCCGAGCCGACATTTGCACCTACCTCGCCGAGACGGCTCAGCGCGAGATCTACCTGTGCTAAACCGCCGTGAAGCGGCCTTCGCTTGGAGTCATCCACGAGGAGAACGGAGGACGAGCGTAACACGGTAGCGAGACCGCTGCCTATTCCGCAACGAGTCCTCAACCGAGAGACCGAATCACTATACCAGTTGCAAGACGACCAGGTTAGGGGCTGTTCGATGGCAACAGATTCCGGACCCCGGCCAGGTCAACCAGGTTGAATATTCATGGCCGCACTCCAGCGGCGAATCACTCTTCGACCGCCAGAGCGATGCTTCTCCGGATCAGCGCAGCAGCAAGCAGGGGCAGGAGGCCTCAGCGCCCACCGTTCAAGTTCTATCTGATCTGCTTGATGCACTAGCCGCGTTATGCAGAGGTCAATCCGCGGATCAGAGGCCCATGATGCGAGATTGCAAAGGTGAGAGAGCAGATCGTGCAAGCCAAAGCGGATCTCGCGCAGTAAAAAGACAGGATGGCTGCAGAGCGGCTGCTTTGGACGCCTGTGCCTATAAGCTCATGCTTGACCGTAACGCATCACAAGAGGTCTTGAACGAAGCATAGATCACGCTCTGCCGGTGTCAAACCGCGGATCTTGGGTAGGGGGTCCCGAATCGTCGCCTAGGCGGATGGTAACAAGAGACGAGGGACACGATGTTTTTACCTGTGTTCGCCTCTCGATGGAGGTAAAACCCACGCCCCGCTTGATTAATATTGATGATATGGGTATTACAAGAGTGGATCTACCACGAGATCAAGGAGGCTAAACCTAGAAGCTAGCCTATGGTATGATTGTTGTAATGTATGTCGCCCCACAGACTAAAGCCCTCCGTTTATATAGACACCGGAGGAGGCTAGGGTTACACGAGTCGGTTACAATGGTAGGAGATCTACATATCCAGATTGCCAAGCTTGCCTTCCACGCCAAGGAAAGTCCCATCCGGACACGGACGGAGTCTTCAATCTTGTATCTTCGTAGTCTTGGAGTCCGCGGATAATGATAGTCCGCTGTCCGGACACCCCTAGTCCAGACTCCTCAAGAGTCTCTCGAATCAGCTTCAATGACGATTAGTCCGCGGCATAATGTTCGCATTGCAAGGCGTTTCTCCCTTGAATAATCCAGAAGATCATGAACACCAGGATAGTGTCCGCTCGCAAAATAAATTCCACATTCCACCGAGAGAGAATAAGATGTACACTTAGTTCAATCTGCGACGATCATGCGGCGTGACATCACACCGCTACCAAGCCTTTGTTTGAATCTGCTTACCGACCACCTCAAAGACGCTTAGCTAAGCGGTTTCTTGGCACGCCTTGTCGGCGAGATCGTGTTCCCTTATTCCGGATTCTCATCAATACGCGCGGGTAACCCAACTGCTCCTGCCGCCACGCCTCTATCGGCGAATCCCAAACGGTCACGAGACGGCCCTTGGTATTTCGCCCTTTATAAGTACGCCCACGAGGTTTCAAGATGGTCGCCTGCCCAAGGGCAGGCCGTGCTCCGCTCGAGCCCGTGAATACGCCGCTCAGATCCCACCTCCGCCGGGTTTAGGCTTCCCGACGGACCCCTTCGTGAGAGGGCTCCTGTTCTACTATGGGCTGGACTTTCACGACTTGGCTCCGAGTCCATCCTCCATATCTCCGCATTCATTATGATCTGCGGTTTTCCTCCGCATCACTCCCCACTTTGTCCTGTGGCTGAAGACCTTCAAGGTGGAGCCAAAGATGATCGGGGTGTCAAGCGGAGGCGGCGGGCTACTATAAGCAAAAGGCCGATGCCTCGGGTCCGAGGGTTCCTTCCAAGAGGAACTGGATCGGGCAGCAGGAGTGGTTCTATATCATCGTCAAGGCAGGCAGAGCAAAAGCCGCCGCCTTTCATTCCACTCGGGACCTCCACGCCAGCTAATGTCGTGGGTCAACCAAGGCTCAATTGGGGCGTCCAAGACGTGCCCTCATTGCAGGGCGGATTCGAGATCTCCAAGCGAGGGAGATCGACCTGATCAAGGTGATGCAGGTTATGCTAATCGGCATCTTCGCCCTACAAACGCCGCCCTTCCGTCTATGGGAGTTCAACCCGAGGGACCTCGGATTCAACAACACTTTATGGGTGCGACACCCGGAGATGTAGTTGTTCTTCGACCGCAGTGGCGGTCCGAATTAGCCGAGGATGCAGGCCTAGCCACACGCCGGATACTGTGTAAAAAGCTTAGAGTCCGGACATTCTGCTTATGTGCCTCTAGAGTTCGCCTCGACCAAGCATTTCACGGAATGGGTGGCGCGATCAAGGCTGATAAGGTGTCCGCCCTCCCAGAGACCGTGACCGAGCCCGTGGCTGGTCGAATGTTGGAGGTCGCGCCACGATAGGGGCAAAGGGGAAAACAAAGGAGCTAATATTTCGCCAAAGGGCGATCAAGAGGGGGGAACCAAGAACCCTCCTTCGGGGGAGAAGAGGACCTTCAAGATCCAAGGACAAAGCCCTAAACGGGAAGAGATCTTCCCGGTCCGCCGTCCGGAGAGAATCCGGACGCACAATCATCGCTAAAGGATCGCCTCCAAATGAGCCGTGAGTATGAAAGAGGGAGTTAATTAGTAAGGAAATACCTTCATTTGTGCGCTCAGGGGTAACCGAAATATTTATATTTGCAGTTCGGATCTGCATCCTTCTCGATGAGTTCATCTTTGGGGACCTTCTTCCGGAGATGATGGAGAGCGAACGCCTCCGCTCAGGGCGCCGCCGATAAGGCGGCGAGCTCAAGTATCGCCACACGGAGGGTATCCCCGAGTCCGGAGGGCAGAGCTCGCACCCACTAGTATTCGCCGAGAATCAAGAATCTGCTTGAGAGGGCGCCCATTTCGAGAAGATCACCGTCTGCTAAGCGTAAGGTGGTTGAAGGATTTGCCGCCGAGAGCGGATTGCGAATGCCTCCATGAGTTTGTCTGGCGGGATTTGAGGTATGCAAGAATGACGATCCTTTTGTCTTTTAACAGTTTTGCACATAAAAATGCGCTCAGATAGATAGTAGCCTCGACTCGGTAGGTTGTCGGGAACGACGCTGCGTCGAGGATCGAATCTCAAGTAATGAATACCGCTGTTCCTATGCGGTGGCGGATAGTCCGAGGGCCAGCCAGACTAACGAGTTTGCCGAGTTAAGTCGGCAACTTGACATGGCGGATGCGACATCGCCTTTGTCAACTGCTACTTGACGAGTCGCAAGGTAAATAAATTCTCCGCATCGCTTTATTTAAGGGGTCAAGCCTCCTCCGATAAATTTTATGCTGGTAGCGACGGTGCTCGCTGCTGTGGAGAACCTTCGGCCAAACTTGCTCGAGCTAAGTAGCAAGCCCGAAGGAGTGATGCGGCTTCTCGAGGGCAGCCGAGAATTAAAAGTCGAAGGGCTGCGACCGCCGAGGGAAGAGGTGGCGAATTGGCTATGAAATTAAAGGATGCTACCGACGCAATGAGGCTCTTGAAAAGGAGCGCTTATCGGAGCGGGAAGACTGAAGAAGGCCACCGCCGGCTAAGGATGCCTGCTCGCAATGCGGGCTATGAAGGAGGAACCGCGCCAGCGGAGAGATCGTGGCTGCAAGCCTTTTTCTGCTGGCCGCCGTTTATGGATGGAAAGTATGCTCAATTTGAGCGTGGAGTCCGGAGGATCCGTGATATGGACTTAGCGCAAGTGCGGCCGATGCCGCTAAGCACTTCCGGAGCGTGGGGTTCACGACTAAGAGCTATATTGGTCTCAATTCCACAATCCGGATCGCTCACTTCGCTGACAGACGGTTGGCGAATGGGCCGAAGAATAGATTGTCCGACTTGCCATGATCGACATCATGGCCCATGTCCGCCGAGAGGTCCAAGGCGCACGAGCTACTTGCCATCGCAGAATTCCTTGGAGCGGTGCCGCATATAAAGGACATGAAGCGGTCGGCCGCATCGAGGGCCTGGATGGCTCTTGCCCGTGTGAAGGCGCATTGTCCGGAGATGGATGCCACCGCGTTGCCGCCTAGGGTTCGAATGAAGCCAGCTCCTACCAAGCACTACTGGGAAGTTATGCGTGGCGCTCGGTAATAGAGTCGCAGTGTTCGAAAATATCACGCTCAAATGAACGATTAGCTTGTAAATCGATGATTATGTTACAACGCTTTATACTTGTGCGCCCAAGTAGTAAAACTTCCTGCGGCCGCTTATGTATACATTTGTATAACTTGAAAGATTGCAGCTTCGCTTCAGCCCCCACACAGGTGCGGGGTGTTCGCAAAAATAGCGCTTTCACACTTAATCCGGACGCCTCGGTCCTGTTTAAGGAGGTGGTAGCGAGCTAACCAGGCAATCCGGACTATAATGCTTTATCACTTTCACTTAGCCGTGGAGCTCGAGGGTGGGGCTACGATATAGCCCCGTGGCGCCCACATCTCCGAATTCGAGGTGCATATGTGCCTGACCGAAACGGTCCTTCACAAAGCGGGAATTCTAAACATTCCGTGGTCGATCGAGTGGTCGACCAGTCCTCGCAGATCATGGCGCCTGGCTCGCTTTCATCGAGGTGCTCGCCAAATTAACCGGGGCACAATCGCAGAGTTCTCCGGTGCCGCGTTAGCCGTGATACGGAACGAAGGCAGCAAAACACTGAGCCGGCAAACCCAACATTTGACCAAAGACATGATTCGAGCTGATGCATATAATGCCTAACTCGAGACGCCAACACTCCCTAAGGTGTTTGGTCTTTATAATAATGGGCGAATGATGCCCTAAGCCCCTAGTGTCCGTGCACGGGCATGGTCTTCGACGCGCCGATGCCAAAGCCGCCAGCTCCACTTTGGCTATAGGAAGAAACCAAGGAGAATAACAACAAGAGACAAGAAAAAGGTTTACGCAGGTCTTAATCGAAAAGAATCTCACAATGGGTCCCTATCCGCACGCCTGCCGTGTTCCGCTATCCGTTATCCCGACGGGTATGCACGTTGTTCATCTGAGAAAGAGAGGAACGCTTAGCTTTAGAAACAATTCGTAAAAAATATGTAAAATAAGAAATATAAATAATTAAAGCAGGGTTTGTATGAACCCGCGTTGTTTGTTCGCACCCTCGTGGAAGGGGTATGCGGCTAGGGAGCCCCTAGCTCGCCGAGGCCGGATTCGCTTTATCCGAGTCCTGGGTCTTTAAGTGACCTCGATCAAAATGGCGCCACGCGACCTGCATCTTGAGTGCAAGAGACGCAGAATGCGGTATGGTGTTGAAGCGACAAAAGCCTTTCGCCCCAAGAGTGCTTGATATTCACTTTAAATGGGACGATGTGAAAATTAATTTTTCGCCGAAAATTGTTCGCGATCCAACACGACTTCTAGTAATATAGAGCCCGTGACTTGGCGTAAGGGCCTCGCGCGCTACCCTTTGAAGGAACCGCGGCTGTGTCGGATTTTAGTAGGGTCTATCCTCATCCTATGGATTGTGTTTGAATATAGCAGTTTAAGTCACCGCTGCTTCATTAGGACGTTAGTAAATTGTAATCCGCTATTATGGGATTCAATATCGTGGAGTCCGCCCCGCATTTCAACGCTCGAATAGTCCTGTGGTCGAAGTGATTGGTTTTGATATCCAATCTCTACGGTTCGCTGGGTTGGACCGCCGAAGCTCTTTTTAGAAAGTGCCGCACTATTTTTTCGCAGATATCACATGAAGTGAGTTTACTACTTTGACCCCTTGTGGAAAGTCTTGTTTTCCTGCTCGCTGGTGGGGTTTATCTTCTTCGCTTGATGCGCCGAGCCCTTGTGTTCGCATTTAGTCGGCCGGACTGTTTAAAACCCAACAATCCTCGTGGGTGTGATTTGTGCTTCCGGGTACTGTGGATTTGACATATCCGACCCAAAATCTTGTTTGTTGGACACATTTCACCGCTATCCTTAAGAGGCTGTGTTTTATTATTGGGCCAGAAGCTGAATCCGCATGATCGCCGCGCATTTTTGGCTTTTCTTTATTCCAAGCGCCATTTTTTCTCGCTGCGTGATTTTCCGCTTCCATCTCTTATCTCGATGTACTTGGGTCATTGGTGTCGTATCTTGCTAACTAGCTTATCCTCTCCGCACGTAAGCTGGTCATGAGGTTTGTTAGTGCGGACATTGTCCTTGGTTTCTCTGACCGAGGTGCCTCGGCGAGCCATTCGCCTCGGACATTGTGCTTGAAAGCTGCTAAGGCTTCAGGTCCGGACAATGACTATTTGGTTCTTTTTCGTAAGGAACCTGTTCCGATCTCGCGCTGCCTCCGGCTGTTGAGTTATATGACTTAGATCATCTGTGATCCCGGAGGACGGACATAAGTCCCTTGAAAATTTCCTCTAAACGGCCCTCGAGCTCTTCCCAACTTCCAAATGTTGTTTTCTCGGGAGGCTTTTAAGCCAATGACGGCTGGCCCTTTGAGCTTGAGGGGTAGGTATTTTATGGCGTGAGATCGCCTCCTCCGCCATATGTATGTGTAGTATATAATCTTCTATCCGCATCTGTGGTCTGTTGTTCCATTGTAGGCCTCTATGTTGATGGGTTTAAATCCGCGGGAATTCATGGTCCATCACCTCATTGGTGAAACATAGTGGGTGTGCGGCGCCTCAGATTTGTGTGTGCCTGCTATCATCGGACACTTGACGGTTGCCTTGCTTCTGGGGCCTTCTCCTTTGGGTCTGAATGGACCTGGCGGGCCATCTATTCTTCCAAGTTCGCTGGTTGATTTATGTGGCGCCGCTGCTCATAATTTGGCTCACATCCGCCGCCTATCCAACCAGCGGCCCCTTATTTTTTGGATGGTGGAGGCTCTAGGCGCTCCTCGTCAATTCCGGTGTACTTGCGCTCGGTAGCTCTTGATTGGCTGGCCATTGCCGCATTTATCTCAAGGGTTTTGAGCACTTTGCTCCATCTCATTCTCGAGTGTGTCTTCCGCTGTTTTGAGCCTCCGCTTCTTCTTCAGCTTCTTACAAGATCGACGAAGTCTTTTTCCGGTTGTTCTGCTCTCCGCGCGTGTCCGGCATGAGGTCGTCCGACTGTTATTTTCACCAGTTCGACTGATTATCCGACTCGGCCATGTTCGGACGGTTGCTTATTTGCATGTTCGCGTCCCACTTGTGAGCCCCGCCAGATTGCAGGGTTCCTTGGGAGCGTTGTTGTCGCCGAGGCGGGATTTAGGGCGACGCTCACTACCGCCATTTTGGTCGCTTATCGGCAGGGTCATCTTCCGTCCGCCGCTGGTTCTCAAGTATCGCTTCCTTTGGGGTGTCCACCATATATATGCTGCGCACGAGGTGGTCCTGCTGGTCAGATAAGCTCGTTTTTCTTTCGCCTCCGCATCGCCGCCCATAGCGCCGATGTCTTCAAGTCATAGTCAGCATGTCGGTTAGATCGCCGACAAGGGCTACAAAGTGGGTGGTGGGTGGCTTTGAATTTCTTCATCGTCTGCATTCCAACCATCCCGGACACAGCCGCGTGACTCTCCCGATAACGAGAGGTGTTTTAATGAATTCCAGGATATCGCCAAAAGGCGAGTATTGGAAGATGTCCGCGCGGTGAATTTATAACCGCGCCAATCCGGATCGATTGGTAGGGGCGGAGGTTCGAGTCCGTGAGGAGTCCGCGCCGGAATCACGAAGCTCAAGAGGGACAAGATTAGTGTTCGCCCATCGCCGCGGATGTTGAGGCCCCTGTGGCGGCGCCTATCCACCGCCTCGATCCGGGCGATCGGCTCGTTGATGGTCAAGCGGATCCGCAGCGCCACCAAGGCACTGCTCGTGGCAAACTAGATCATGCCCGCGTCACAAGGTGGCGCGCTTGGCGGGCTCGAGTCCGTCAAGATCAAGCTTCCGCGACATCGGCCGTGGAAGTTTAAGTTTCCAAATCTGACCTCGACGCCAGGGGCGAGCTTTCGATCCGCTCTAGATGGCCGTGAATTGATCCGCAGGGTAGCCGCCAATCACGAAGATCTGTCCGGGAGAAAAGTTCACTGGGCAGCGCTGGGTTGAAGATGCCACTGCTTCATCGGGCGCCCCGCTTGATTAATATTGATGATATGGGTATTACAAGAGTGGATCTACCACGAGATCAAGGAGGCTAAACCCAGAAGCTAGCCTATGGTATGATTGTTGTAATGTATGTCGCCCCACGGATTAAAGCCCTCCGGTTTATATAGACACCGGAGGAGGCTAGGGTTACACAGAGTCGGGTTACAATGGTAGGAGATCTACTATCCAGATTGCCAAGCTTGCCTTCCACGCCAAGGAAAGTCCCATCCGGACATGGGATGAGTCTTCAATCTTGTATCTTCATAGTCTTCGAGTCCGCGGATAATGATAGTCCGCTGTCCGGACACCTCCTAGTCCAGACTCCTCACCCACCGCTAGGGTTTGACCCTCAAATCTCTTTTCACACTCCAGAGCTGGACCCAGAATCCGCCGCAAAGACTGGAGACAAACCGGATTGAGGCACCAGACTAGGGGCGACGACCCAACCTCGCCTTTATGGAACCTCCTCAATGTAACATTGTGGTTCCTCCGCCGTCCGACGCCCCGGTCATTATTCTAATCCTATGGACAACCTTGTTGCAGCCGCCACATGATTAGAGTCTATCCCAATCGAAGGGGTGTTCGTATCTAAGGTAGGGGTACCTCAGCCCCCAACTTGTGCACGGGCAGCTGGAGTTCCCGCAGCCGATCCACTCAAATGCTTGCCGAGACCATCTCCGCTCCACACCAAGCCGCTCAAGAACAAAGTATATAAGATAGAAGCTCAAGACCCGCAAGAGGAGCTTGCCGGAAGGCCATTCCGTGCTCAAGGCTACATTACCCATATAAGGTCCCGGCAGAGGAGCTCGCTGGGGACTAGAAGAATATATCGCAGAAGACACGCTGGCCAGCTTCCGGGCGAGGACCCGGGAGCGTAAGTCACAGAGCTCCGGCAAGCCCCCGGCCCGGAAGATCAAGGCCCTGCAAGGTGCTTGCCGGGAGAGCTATTACGTGTCCTGCATTCCACTTCATTCGCCCACGCGCCGCTTCCAAATTTCTCCGAGACGCGCGGCGGTGGTCAGGCTGCATGAGGAATGCGTGGCACTCCACGGTGGTGGCTTCACGCCGGGCGGAAGGAGACGAATGGCGGGAGCTTTTGGGGCGACGGCGACGGCATTTAATGCTCTTGTCCCTCTCGCTGCAAAGTAGGTAGAAAGCACCGTAAGCTGACTGCTCCTCGCACTGCTCCAACTACCACCTCTTTACGCTTACCCCTCTACTCACGCTGACACCGCTCGTGACCCTGCCCTATAAAAGGAGGCCCAT
>JAHHZJ010004328.1:0-10021 GCA_021437245.1 Aegilops speltoides | reverse complement strand
ACTTGATCTAAGTTTCATGATCATCATCATTAGCTTCCTCACTAATTGGTTAGAAATCACCGAACTGATTTCATGATGAACAATTTTCCAACGGGAGAAGGCAGTTACCTCATCAATTTCTTTTCTCCCACTCACTTCTTTCGAGAAAACCTTTCTAGAAAGGATCCATTTTAGCAACAATATCTTGCCTTCGGATCTGGATAGGGTGTACCCAACAATTTCCTTTGGGTATTCTATGAAGACGATTCGATTTGGGTTCGAGCATCGATGAAACTTTTCACATAAGCATCGCAGCCCAAACTTTAAGAAACGAAACTTGGGTTTCTTGCAAACAACAGTTCATATGGTGTCGCCTCAACGGATTTAGATGGTGCCCTTTAACGTGAATGCAGTGCTCTAATGCATAACCCAAAACAATAGTGGTAAATCAAGAAGAGACATCATAGATGGCACTATATCCAATAAAGTGCGGTTAATGTTTGGACACACCATAACGCTGTGGTGTTCCGTTGGGGAATTTGTGAAACTATTCCACATTGTTTTAATTGAAGACCAAACTCAGAATCAAATATTCGCCTCCGATCGATCGAAACTTTATTTTCTTGTTACGATGATTTTTCCACTTACCAAATTCTTTTGAACCTTTCAACTATTTCAGACTTATGTTTCATCAAGTAGATATACCCTATCTCTCAAATCATCTTGGAAGGTCAAAATAACGATATTTCCAGAGCATCAACACTCATTGGATCGCATACATCGGTATGTATTATTTCCAATAAGTCAAGAGCTCGCTCCATTGTTCCGAGAACGGAGTTTTAGTCATCTTCCCAAAAGGCAGGTTGAAGCATCAAATGATTCATAACCAAGGATTCCAAAATCCATCTTTATGGAGTTTTTTCAGCCTTTAACGATATGACCAAACGGCAATGCCACAAATAAGTTGCACTATCTTATTAACTTTGCATCTTTTGGCATCAATATTATGAATATGTATCACACGAGCCAACAAACTATTTTCATTGGGTGGACATTGAAGGTTTTATTCATTTAAATAGAACAACAATTATTCTTCCGATTTTAAATGAATAACGATTGAATAAAATGATCAAATCATAGTCATGCTCAACTCAAACGCCAAATAACATTTATTTAGTTTAACACTAATCCAAAAGTATAGGGAGGGGATGATGATCATATCAATCTTGGAACTACTTCCAACACTCATCGCCACCCCTTCAACTAGTCTTTGTTTATTCAGAATCCTGCTTCGAGTTACTAATCTTAGGTTTTAACAAGTATCAAATACTTAGGGGCTACAATAAACACTAGTAAAGCACACATCAATAACCTGATATCAAATATACCCTTGTTCACTTTGCCATCCTTCTTATCCACCAAATATTCGGATTTCCGCCCAAAGGACTTTTCCTTTGAAAGGTAAGCACCGCTTGTGTTTGGTCCAGCTTTTGGTCTTTTCACGGAGTGAAAACTTGTTTGCCATTCTACTTGAAGTTTCCCTTTCCCTTTGCCCTTTCTTGAAACTAGTGGTCTTGTCAATCATCAACACTTGATGCTCTTTTCTTGATTTCTACCTTCGTGATTTCAACATCACGGAGCTGGAATCATTTTCGTCATCCCTTGCATACTATAGTTCATCTCAAGTTCTAGTAACTTAGTGATGGTGACTAGAGAATTTTGTCAATCATTATCTTATCCGAAGATTAACTCCCACTTGATTCAAGCGATTGAAGTATCCATAACGAGCACATGCTCACTAGTTGGCATTCTCCTCCATCTTTTAGCTATAGAACTTGTTGGAGACTTCATATCTCCAACCGGTATTTGCTTGAAATATTAACTTCAACCCGAACATCTCATATGGTCCATGATGTTCAAAACATCTTTAAAGTCCCGATTCTAAGCCATAAAGCATGGTGCACAAAACTATCAAGTAGTCATCATATTGAGCTAGCCAAACGCTCATAACGCCCCGATGCCCCCGCATTAGGTCCCTCCCCGTGCTTAAGGACATAATTTTCCGCAGAATGAGGATAAACCCCGATCGGATCCAATCCGATCATTCTACAACATTTTTCAACACAATTTTCTAGGAACATATCAAAATAAACATATGAAAGCAACAACGAAGCTATTGATCTTACAACATAATTTTCAAAATACTACCAGACTAAGTTCATGATAAATTTAAGTTCAATTAATCATATTACTTAAGAACCCCACTTCATGACATCCTCTAATCCTCTAAGTGATCACGTGATCCAAATTCAACAAACCATAACCATCATCACGGAAATGGATTAGTTTTCAATGGGAAATATCATGTTGATCATATCACTATTGATTCACCCGACCTTTGGCTCCGTGTTCCGAGGCCATATTCCATATGCTAGGCTCCAAGTTTAACCCAGTATTCTGTGTGCAAAATGGCTTGCACCGCTTTAGATGGACGAGGCTTATCACACCCGATCACCGGGTGTCTGCACATTTAACTTTGGCAAGGCATACCGGGAAACACTTGATAATTAGTGAGAGATCATCTTAAAATGCTACCTCAATCAAAGCAAGATAAGATGCATAAAAGATAAACATCATATGCAATCAAAATATGTGACATGATATGACCATGATGATCTTGCCTTTGATCTCCATCTCCAAAGTATCCCATGATCTCTATCGCCACCGCATGACACCATGATCTTCATCATCTTGATCTATATCAATGTTCATACATGGTTGTCTCACCAACTATTGTTTGCAACTATTGCTATCGATAGCATAAAATAAAGCAATTATTTGGCACTTGCATCTTATGCAACAAAGAGACATCCATAGGGTTCCGCCGCGATAACTTCAACAAAACATGATCATCTCATACAACAACTTATATCTTATCACGCCTTGACCATATCACACAAACATGCCCCAAAACAAGTTAGACGCCCCTACTTTGTTGTTGAAATTTTACATGGCTGTAGGGCGAGAAGAACCGTTTACCTACGCATCAAAATTTGGGGAACGAGTATTTTAAAAATTTCCACGCAACGCAAGAACATGGTGATGGCAACGAGGGGGAGAGGTTGTCACGCACTTTGAGACCCGGGGAAGCGATCACAAGTAGGAAGTAGTAACGCTTCCCGCGATCCGACCGATCCCGGCCCATTCCGCCTCCCAGTTCTTGACACACGACAGCTCGATGACGCCCTCAGACCATCCAGCCGAGTGTCGAGGAGAGTTCTCCGGACGACGGGCAGGACGATCTTGATGTTCACAAGGCAGGTTTCCTTAAGCATGCAGAATGACCGAGGTGGAATATGGTGGAGGGGGCACCCACCGGCAAGGAACGATCCGAGATCAAACTTGGTGTTAGGGTGCCCCCCCCCCAGATATAAAGGAGGGAGGGGGAGGGGCCGCCCAAGGGAGGGGCCAGGAGTCCTACTCCCACCGAGTAGGACCCCTTCCTAGTTGGAGAATGGGGAGGGAGGGGGGGCCGCCTCCCTGTCCTATTCGGACTAGGGGAGGGGGCGGCCTGCCCCGCCGGCCCTCCTCTCCCTCGAGGCCCACTAAGGCCCATTTATTCCCGGGTTCCGAACCTCCCAACCAAAATTCCCGATTTTAACCATTCAACTCCAAATATAGGCTTCCAATATATCAATTTTATGTCTCGACCATTTCGAGACCTCGCATGTCCGGATCACATCCGGACCAACTTTTGGACATCAAAATACATAAACTCATAATAACCGCCATCAAACCTTAAGCGGGGATTACTTCGAGAACAATGTAGACATGACCAGACACCTTCGTCAATAACCAATAGGGACCTGGATGCCCATATTGGTTCCTACATATTCTACAAGATCTTTATCTCGACCGCATAACAACATATTTTCCCTTCATCGGGGTTTTATTTGCCCGAGATTCGATCCGCGATCCAATACCTAGTTCAATCTCCCCCCTTTTTCCGAAAAATTCAAACCAAAATTTTTTGGGGCCTTTTTGGGATTTTAAAGGGAGGTACCCTCCACATCGGAGGACAAAACCTAATCTCAAAACGCCAACCCAACATCTGCCTTTGGAGACACCGTAACTTTTCACCCCCCTGGCCTTGGTAGCACCCAAAGTGTTCCTCAAACGGAGGCAAATTCTAAGTTACAAACATGAAATATATAAAAAAGAACTATAAAACATTCTGTAATGGTGGGATTAACATCTTTATAAAGTACCTTGTTAACAAATAACAATTTTGTTCAGGTTAAAACAAACCATTTTGTTAAACATCTAGAGAGGATAATACATGGTTTTGATATTAACTTATATGTTTCCGGTTAATCTTCTCATGAATGATAAAATTTAATAAATAAGGAAATTAAAACTTTATTTTGTCACATTTTCCCCTAGCCTAAGTCAAAATTCTAGATTAATGTAATGATTTAAACCCCTAGTCTTTTGGGCAGTTTTCTGTGGAAGAGGCTTAGTCCGGTTCCCTTAAATCCGATTTCTTGCAAAATTCCCCAGATGTCCCGGATAATTGGGCCCGATGGCTTGGTCCCTTTAATCGGATTCCTTCCTGGCAATTGCTCCGTTGTACGGTTTTCATTGACCCGGCACAGGTTGTAGATCGGAAAACCCCACCCTTTTTATTAGTCCCCGGGTTTTCCGCTCACAGTAACCCGCCACACGTTTGTTTAGAACTCACCAACCGAACCCTTGCTTGTGTAAATCGATGTTTGGTTTGAATCTCGGATCTTTAAACTTCTAACTAAGCAAAGTTTGTCACCTCCATACGGAAACTATTTTTTTGGATTTCAATTTTCCCCAAAATCCATGGTTCTTTTCCCCTAAACTTAACGGAACAGTGAAAACTTCTTGTGACCATTTGGAACTAAAATTTTCATTTTTTCTTTGAGTTTTCCATTGATCTTACTCAACTTACCCTTGTAAAGGCAAGAACCCTTTTTTGCTTGATCCATTTTGAACTTCTTCAAAATTTTGTCAAGGTATGTGCTTTTGGAAAGTCCAATTAAGCATCTTGATCTATCTCTATAGATCTTAATGCCCAATATGTAAGAGCCACCGAGGTCTTTCATTGAAAAACTCTTATTCAAGTATCCCTTTATGCTATCCAGAATTCTATATCATTTCCATCAGCAATATGTCATCTACATATAATATCAAATGCCCGAGCTCCCACTCACTTTCTTGTAAATAAGCCTAAAAGTCTGAAAACCCAAATGCTTTGATCACACTATCAAAGGCGTTATTCCAACTCCGAGATGCTTGCACCACCATAGATGGATCGTGAGCTTATACTTTGTTAGCCCCTTTGATCGAAAAACCTTCGTTGCATCATATAAACTCTTCTTCCGTAAAACCATTCAGAATGCTTTTACATCCATTTGCCAAATTTCATAATCATAAATGCAGAATTGCTAACATGATTCGACAGACTTAAGCATCGCAGGGTGAGAAGGTCTCATCGAGTCAATCCCTTGAACTTGTCGAAACCCTTTGTGAAAGTCGAGCTTTTAGAAAGAATATTACCGCCCCCTCTTCTTGAAGATCCACTTGTTTTCTATTGCTTGCCTACCCGCAAGTCAACCAAAGTCCATACTTTTTTTCATACATGGATCCCATCTCATTTCATGGCCTCAAGCCATTTTTGAACTGGCTCACCATCGCTTCTTCATAGTTCGAGGTTCATCATGATCTAGTAGCATGATTTCTAGAACAGGATTACCGACCACTGGCGGATCTTACTCGTTGATCTAAGGGTTCGAGTAACTTGATCCAAGTTTCATGATCAACATCATCAACTTCCTCACTACTTGGTTAGATGTCTCAAACCGGTTTCGAAACTACTTTCAAGTAAGGGAAGGTACTATTACCTCATCAAGTTCTACTTTCCTCCCACTCACTTCTTTCGAGAGAAACCTTTCTAGAAAGGATCCATTCTTAGCAACGAATGTCTTCCCGAATCTGTGATAGAAGGTGTACCCAACTGCTCCTTTGGGTATCCTATGAAGACACATTCTTTGGGTTCGAGTTATCGTTGAAGCTTTTTCACATAAGCATCGATCCCCAAACTTTAAAAAAAACTTTGGTTTCTTGCCAAACCATAGTTCATAAGGTGTCGCCTCAACGGATTTTGACGGTGTTCTATTCGGTGAATGCGCCATCTCTAGAGCATAACCCCAAAACGATAGCAATCGAAGAGACATCATAGATCCACCAATCTAGTAAAACGAAGACGCTCGACACACCATTACGCGGGTGTTCCGGTTGGGAGTTGCAAACTATTCCGCATTGTTTCAAATGTAACCAAACTCGAACTCAAATATTCACCTCCCAGATCAGAAATTTAATTTTCTTATTACGATGATTTTCAACTTCACCAAATTTTTTGAATTTTTCAAATGTTTCGATTTATGTTTCATTAAGTAGATATACCCATATTCCCTTAAGTCATCCGTGAAGGTGGAAAATAACGATATCCGCCAAAGCCTCAACATTCATCCCACATACATCTCAGTGTATGATTTCCAACAAATCGTTGTTTTCCATAGTACCGAGAACGGGTTCAGTCATCTTGCCCATGAGGCACGGTTCGAAGTGCCAAGTGATTCATAATCAAGGACTCCAAAAGTCCATCAAGATGGAGTTTCTTCATGCGCTTTATACCGATATGACCTAAACGGCAGTCACAAATAAGTTGCACTATCATTATCAACTCGATCTTTTGGTTTCAACATTATGAATATGTGTATCACTACTATCGAGATTCAAAAATAGACCCCCTCAAGGGTGCATGACCATAAAAGATATTACTCATATAAATAGAACAACCATTATTCTTCGATTTAAATGAATAACCGCCTCGATCAAACAAGATCCAGATATAATGTTCATGCTCAACGCAGCACCAAATAACAATTATTTAGGTCTAAAACTAATCCCGGTAGATGTAGAGGAGCACCGCATCACATCGACTTTGGAACCATTTCCCACGCCATCGCCACCTCGCCCTTGCCGTTCGCTAACCAGTAGTCCCCTGCTTGGTTGCAAATATTAGCAAGTAACCAGATCAAATACCGGCACAAGAGCTCTAGTAAGGTACACATCAATAACATGTATATCACATATACCTTTGTTCACTTTGCCATCCTTCTTATCCGCCAAATACTTGGGGCATTCCGCTTCCAAAGGACAGCTTGGGAGGACTCCAGGTTTAGGTCCGATTTGGGTTTTTTCCCGAGCAAAGAACTTGTTGGTTCTTTGAAGTTCCCTCTTCTTCCCTTTCCTTTCTTCTTGAAACTAGTGGTCTTATTGACCATCAACACTTGATGCTCCTTCTTGATTTCTACCTCCAAGCTTTTAGCATTGGAAGAGCCTTGGTATAGTCTTTACTAACCCTTGCATATTATAGTTCATCACGGTTTGTAGCTTGGTGGCGGATTGAAGAATTCAATGACACAATCATCCGAAGATTAACTCCCAATTTGTCAAGTGATTGTAGTACCGCAATTTGAGTATTGCTCACTAAGTAACTATTCTCCTCCATCTTGCAGCTTAGAACTTATTGGAGACTTCATATCTCTCAACGGCATTCTTTGAATATCAACTTCCTCGAACATCTCATATGCTCCATGACGCTCAAAACGCCGTGAAGTCCCGTTCTAAGCCGAGCATGGCACACCAACTATAGAGTAGTCATCCTTTGTCGCCAGACGCTCACAACATCCGGTGTTGCTCCAAAAGAGGTTCGCACCCGCTGCATCCAGACGAACTTTCGGCAGAATGAGGATAATCCCAAAGTTACGGACCCAATCCGTAATTGCTACCATCATCTTTCAACTTTGCTTTTCAAGGAACCAAAAATTCAAAACAAAAAGACGAGCCATCTATCTACAATCAAACATAAACAAGCAAGATACTATCAACTAAGTTCATGATAAATTTAAGTTCAATTAATCATATTACTTAAGAACTCCCACTTAGAAAACATTCTCTAGTCATCTAATGATCACGGATCCAAATCAACTAAACCATAACCATCATCACGTGAAATGGAGTTTTCAATGGTGAACATCTTATGTTGATCATATCTACTATATGATTCACGCCACCTTCGGTCTCCGTTTCGAGGCCATATCTGATATGCTAGGGCCAAGTATAACCCGAGTATTTCAGTAAAACTGGTTGCACCTGTAGATGGACGAGGCTTATCACACCCGATCATCACGGGTGTCGGGCACCATTTAACTTTGGCAACGGTGCATACCGGGAGAACACTTTTGATAATTTAGTGAGAGATCATCTTATAATGCTACCACAATCAAAGCAAGATAAGATAAAAGGATAAACATCACATGCAAATCAATATAAGTGATATGATATGGTCATCATCATCTTGTGCTTCGTGATTCCATCTCCCGCACCACCATGATCACCATCCCACCCGACACCTTGATCTCCATCGAGCATCGGTCGCCTCGCCAATCTTATGCTTCTACGACATCGCTACCGCTTAGTGATAAAGTAAAGCATTAAATTGCATTGCATAAATAAAGCGAAACCATATTCCCGCCATTGGATAACTTCTTACAAAACATGATCATCTCATACAAAAAATATAATCACGCCTTGACCATATCACATCCACCCCCAAAACTTGACCCCTCACTTTGTTGTTGCAAATTTTACGTCTGCTACGGGCTTAAGAAGAACCAATTACCCGATCAAAAAAACGAATTCAAATAATGCTTTTAACCTTCTCAAACCCAGACATCTTTCAACAAAAAAAAACACCCGCCAATACCTTTAAGCAACAAAGTGCTCAAAGGGGAAAACCAGTTCGCTAAAAGGGACGCGTGTCGGTCCGGCCCCATCTCACAATACCGCTGAACCAAAGTATGACATGGGTAGGTAGTATGACTTGTATCGCCCACAACTCACTTGTGTTCTACTGCAAAACATCAAACCATAAAACCTAGGCTCGATGCCATGGGAACGAGTAATTTAAAAAATTTCCACGCACACGCAAGATCATGGTGATGCATAGCAACGAGAGGGAGGGTTGTTTCACGCATCAAGCGAAGCGATCACAACGTAGAGGAAGTAGTCGACGTTTCCGATCCGACGATCCCGCGCCAATTCCGGCCCCAGTTCTTGACACACGAAGCTCGATGACGCCCCTCGACCGATCCAAGTGTGGGAGAGTTCGCCGACACGGGTGACGATCTTGATGTTCTATCCCAAGGGCTTCCCTTAAGCTTCGCGTATGACCGAGGGGAATATGGTGGAGGGGCACCGACACGGCTAAGGAACGATCCGAGATCAAACTTGTGTTTCTAGGTGCCCCTGCCCGATATAAAGGAGGAGGGAGGGGGCCCCGGGGCCGAGGAGTCCTCTCCCACCGGTAGGACCCCTTCCTAGTTGGAGGGAGGGGAAGGGGGGCGCCGCCTCCTTGTCCTATTCGGACTGGGAGGGCGCCCCCCGCCCTCCTTCCTAGGCCCACTAAGGCCCATTTAGCCTGTTCCGAACCCCTGCACCCAAAATTATTTTCCCAACCATTCCAACTCCAAATATAGGCTTCCAATATATCAATCTTTATGTCTCGACCATTTCGAGACTCCCATGTCCGTGATCACATCCGGACCAACCTTCGTACATCAAAATACATAAACTCATAATAACCGCCATCAAACCTTGGGCGGACTTACGGTTCGAGAACAATGTAGACATGACCGAGACACGCTTCGTCAATAACCAAAGCGGACCTGATGCCCATATTGGTTCCTACATATTCTACGAAGATCTTTATCGGTCAAGATAACAACAACGTTGTTCCTTTGTCATCGGATGAGCCCGAGATCGCCGGATCCAATACCTAGTTCAATCTCATCCAAGTTCTTTACCGTCAATACATCATCTCACAACTAACTCATTAGTTGTAATGCTTGCAAGGCCCATGTGAACCAGGGCCCAGATACCCTTCCCT
>JAHHZJ010004325.1:0-13226 GCA_021437245.1 Aegilops speltoides | reverse complement strand
GCTGCAACATCTTTGCCGCCCTTCTTGAAGTTCTTCTTACCCTTGCCCTTCTTGAACTTAGTGGTCTTATTGACCATCAACACTTGATGTTCTTTTCTGATTTCAGCCTCGCGACTTCAAAGATCGAGAACACTTCAGAATGGTCTTTACCATCCCGCATGTTGTAGTTCATCACAAAGCTCTTGTAGCTTGGTGGAGCGATCGAGGATTCTGCCAATGACCGCCTCATCTGGAGGTTAATGTTCAACTGGTCATACGTATGGCAACCCGCATATCTTCGTGATGTGCTCACCGATGTAACTGTTCTCTCCATCTTACAATCGAGAACTTGTCTGAGACATCATATCTCTCGACCCGCATGAGCTTGGAAAACTAGTTTCAGCTCTTCAACATCTCATATGCTCCGTGATGCTCAAAACGCTTTTGGAGCCCCGGTCTAAGTCAGAGCATGCCGCACGAACGAGGGAGTAATCATCAACATGAAGTTTGCTCAGCCGCTCATAACGCCTTGGTTCTTCGACGGAGCGGCACCTAGCGGTCCTTCTAGGACATATTGCTTCCGCAGCTATGAGGATGATCTCGTGTTCCGGACTCAAATCAGAGAAGTTGCTGCCATCATCTTTCAGCTTGGTTTTCTAGGAACGCTGAAGTTCATGTTGACATTAGCGCTGCCATTGATCTACAAGACATATTTGCAAAGGTTTTAGACTAAGTTCATGATAATAAAGTTCTTAATCAAAATTATGAACTCCCACTTAGATTAGACATCCCTCTAGTCATCTAAGTGTTACACGATCCGAGTCGACTAGCCCGGGTCCGATCATCACGTGAGACGGACTAGTCATCGCGGTGAACATCTTCATGTTGATCGATCTTCCATACGACTCGTGTTCGACCTTTCGGTCTCCGTGTTCCGAGGCCATGTCCGCACATGCTAGGCTCGCAAGTTAACCCTAAGTGTTTTCGCATGTAAACCGTCTTACACCCGCTGTATGTGAACGTAAGGATCCATCACACCCGATCATCACGTGGTGCTTAGAAACGATTTAACCGTAGCAACGGTGCACGCTTAGGGAGAACACTTCTTGAAATTTTATAAGGGATCATCTTATTTACTACCGTCGCCCTAAGTAAACAAGATGCATAAACATAATAAACATCACATGCAATTATATAGTTGTGACATGATATGGCCAATATCATCAAGCTCCATTGATCTCCATCTTCGGGCTCCATGATCATCTTGTCACCGCTTGACACCATGATCTCCATCATCATGATCTCCATCATCGTGTCTTCATGAAGTTGTCACGCCTAACGACTACTTCTACTTCTATGACTAACGCGCTTAGCAATGAAGCAAAGTAGTTTACATGGCTCTTCAATGACACGCAGTCATACAAAAAATAAAGACAACTCCTATGGTTCCCGCCGTTGTCATACTCATCGACATGCAAGTCGTGAATCCTATTACAAGAACATGATCTCATACATCACAATTCATCATTCATCACAACTTCCGCCATATCACATCACATGATCAATCGCTGCAAAAACAAGTTAGACGCCCTCTAATTGTTGTTTGCATCTTTACGTGGCTGCGATTGTTCCCTAGCAAGAACGCTTTTCTTACCTACGAATCACCACAACGTGATTTTGTCAACTTCTATTTACCCTTCATAAGGGCCCTGTTCATCGATTCCGCCTCCAACTAAAGTGGAGAGAGACACCGCCAGCCACCTTATGCAACTAGTGCATGTCACCGGTGGAACCGGTCTCACGAGGCGCACGGTAAGGTTGGTCCGGGCCGCTTCATCCCACAATACCGCTGAGCAAGAAAAGACTAGTAGAGGCAAGTAAGATGACAAGATCAACGCCCACAACAAATTGTGTTCTACTCGCATTAGAGAACTACGACAGACCTAGCTCGATACCACTGCTGGGGAACGCTAGAAAATTAAAATTTTTCCCACGGCTTCACCAAGATCCATCTATGAGTTCATCTAAGCAACGAGTAACGGAGAGAGTTTGCATCTACATACCACTTGTAGATCGCAGGCGAAGCTTGCAAGGTGATGATGGAGTCGACTAACGTGATTCAGATCACCGATGTCAAGTGCTGAACGGACAGCACCTCCGCTGCTCAACACACGACGGACGATCGACGCCTCCTCCTTCTTGATCCAGCAAGGGGAAGGAGAGGTTGAGGAAGACAGCCCACCGCAAAGACGAGGCGTGATGATGGTGGAGAAGCAAGATTCGGCTGTGGCTTCGCCAAGCTCACGGAGGAGGAGATGTGTTGGGAGGGAGGGCTGCGCCTTGGGATTTTGTGTCCAGCAGCCCCTCCCCCCTTTATATAGGCCCCTGTGGGCGCCCTTGTAGATCCAATCACAAGGGGGCGGCGCAAGGGGTGGAGTGCCCCTGCCAAAGGGCGCCCACCCCTAGGGTTTCAACCCTAGGCGCAGGGTGGGCCTAGGGGCGCACCAGCCCCTGTGGGCTGGTTCCTTCCCCTCTGCCCATGGAGCCTCCCGGATAGGTGGCCCCACCCGTGGACCCCTGACCTTCCTGGTCCCAGATTTTGCAAGAACCCCAAACTTTCCCGATGGTCAAACACCACTTCCTATATATTATTCTTTACCTCCGACTCTTCCTAACTCCTCGTGACGTCCGGATCTCATCCGGACTCAACAACATTCGTGGTCACATACTTGACTTCCTACTAACCCTAGCGCCACCGAACCTTATGTGTAGACCCTACGGTTCGGGAGACACGCAGACATGACCGAGACAACTCTCGCAATAACCAACAGCGGGTCTGGATATCCATGTTGGTTCTACATGCTCCTCGATGATTTCATCGGTTGAACCACGATGTCGAGGATTCGATCAAACCCGTATGCAATTCCTTTGTCAATCGGTACGTTATTTGCCCGAGACTCGATCGCCAGATCCCAATACCTTGTTCGCCTCGCTCCGGCAAGTCACTTTACTCTGCATCGTAATGCATGATCCCGTACAACACCTTGGTCACATTGAGCTCATTATGATGATGCATTACCGAGTGGGCCTAAGAGATACCTCTCCTACACGGAGGACAAATCCGCCTCGATCCGTGTCAACCCAACAGATACTTTCGGAGATGCCCGTAATGCACCTTTATAGTCACCCAGCTTACGCCAGACGCTTGATACACCCAAGGCACTCCTACGGTAACCGGAGTTACACGATCTCATGGTCGAAGGAATAGATACTTGACATTGGCAAAGCTTCTAGCAAACGAACTATCCGATCTTTTATGCTATGCTTATGATTGTTCTTGTCCATCACATCATTCTCCTAATGATGTGATCCCGCTATCAATGACATCCAATGTCCATAGTCGGAAACCATGACTATCTATTGATCACAACGAGCTAGTCAACTAGAGGCTCACTAGGGACTCATTGGGTCTAAGTGTTCACACGCGTATTACGATTTCCGGATAATACATTTATAGCATGAACAAAAGACAATTATCATGAACATTGAAATATAATAATCCTTTTATTATTGCCTCTAGGCATATTCCCAACAAAGATTGTATACCGATGATCGAATCTCTGACAAGTAACATACCGATGACAAAGGGAACAACGATGTTGTTATGCGGTTTGACCGATAAAAGATCTTCAGAGAATATGAAGGAGCCAATATGGGCATCCAGGTTCCGCTATTGGTTATTGACCGAGAATAGTTTTAGGTCATGTCTACATAGTTCTCGAACCGTAGGGTCCGCACGCTAAGGTTTCGGCGACAGCTTATATTATGAGTTTATGAGTTTTGATGTACCAAGGAGTTTGGAGTACCGTATGAGATCGGGGACATGACGAGGAGTCTCAAATGGTCGAGACGTAAAGATCGATATATTGACGACTATATTCGGAGTTCGGAAAGGTTCCGAGTGATTCGGTATTTTTCGAGACCGGGAGTTACGGGAATACGGGGAAGAAGTATATGGGCCTTTTTGGGCTTTAGGGAGAGGAGAGGCGCCGCTTCCCCATCTGACTAGTCCGAATTGACTAGGGAGGCGGCGCCCTCCTTCCTTCTCTTCCCTCTTCCCTTCCTTGTCTCCTACTCCTACTACTTGGAAGGACTCTAGTTGACTAGGAAAGGGGAATCTTACTTCCGTGGGAGTAGGACTCCCTAGGGCGCTTACAGAGAGGCCGCCCTCCCTCCTCCACTTTTATATACGGGGCAGGGGCACCCCATAGACACACAAGTTGATCTACTGGATCGCTCTTAGCCGTAGCGGTGCCCCTCCACCATATTCCACCTCGGTCATATCCTCGCGGAGTTTAGGTGAAGCCCGCGCCAAGAGAACATCATCATCGCCACCACGCCGCGGTCGATCGAACACATCCCCGACGCTTTGCTGGATCGGACCCGGGAACGCCATCGGTTGAACGTAGTCGAACACGGAGGTGCCGACGCTCGGTTCTTGGATCGGTCGGATCGGAAGACGACGACTACATCAACCGCTTGTCAAAACGCTCTCTTACGGTTCACGAGGGTACGTGGACAACACTCTCCCTCTCGCTATGTCATCACCATGATCTTGCGGTGCATAGGAAATTTTGAAATTACTATGTTCGCCAACAAAGGGCATCCGAGCCTCGGTTTTATGCGAGATGTCATATGCACGAGTAGAACACAAGTGAGTTGTGGGCGATACAAGTCATACCGCTTACCATCATGTCATATTTTGGTTCGGCGGTATTGTGAGATGAAGCGCCCGACCGACATTACGCCAGACGCTTACGCGAGACGGTTTCACTGCTACAAGCACTTGTGCTTAAAGGTGGTCGGGTGTCTGCTCTCTCACTTTAGCTGACCGAGGCATACGCTCGTCCTTTGAAGGTTAAAATAGCACTAACTTGACAAACTATCATTGTGGTTTTGATGCGAGGTAAGAACGGTTCTTGCTAAGCCCGTAGCAGCCACGTAAAACTTGCAACAACAAAGTAGAGGATGTCTAACTTGTTTTTGCAGGCATGTTGTGATGTGATATGGTCAAGACGTGATGCTATATTTTATTGTATGAGATGATCATGTTTTGTAACCGGTTATCGGTAATCGGCAGGAGCCATATGGTTGTCGCTTATTGTATGAAATGCAACGCTCTGTAATTGCTTTACTTTATCACTAAGCGTAGCGATAGTCGAGAAGCAATAGATGGCATAAAGGACAACGATGCTACGATGGAGATCAAGGTGTCGCTACCGGTGATGATGGTGATCACGACGTGCTTCGGAGATGGAGATCACAAGCACAAGATGATGATGGCCATATCATATCACCTATATTGATTGCATGTGATGGTTATCCTTTATGCATCTTATCTTGCTTTGATCGACGGTAGCATTTTAAGATGATCTCTCACTAAAATTATCAAGAAGTGTTCTCCTCGAGTATGCACCTGCTAAAGTTCGTCGTGCCTGCACACCAGCGGATGCTCGGTGTGATAAGCTTCACGTCCATCTACAACGGGTGCAAGCCAGTTTTGCACATGCAGAATACTCAGTTAAACTTGACGAGTCTAGCATATGCAGATATGGCCTCGAACACGGAGACCGAAGGTCGAAAGCGTGAATCATATAGAAGATATGATCAACATAGTGATGTTCACCATTGAAAACTACTCCATCTCACGTGATGATCGGTTATGGTTTAGTTGATTTGGATCACGTGATCACTTAGATGACTAGAGAGATGTCCGCTAAGTGGGAGTTCTAAGTAATATGATTAATTGATCTTAAATTTATCATGAACTTAGTCCCGGTAGTATTTTGCAAATTATGTTGTAGATCAATAGCTTGCATTGTTTTTATATGTTTATTTTGATATGTTCCTAGAGAAAATTGTGTTCAAAGATGTTAGTAGCAATGATGGGATTGGATCCGGATCTGAGGTTTATCCTCATTGCTTACGTAAGAATTATGTCCTTGATGCACCGCTAGGTGATGTAATCTATTGCAGGAGGTATGCCACGTATGAACGCTTAGATCAATATGATAACTACTTGATAGTTTAGTGCACCATGCTTAACGGCTTAGAATCAGGACTTCAAAGACGTTGAACGCCATGGACCATATGAGATGTTCCAGAGTTAAGTTAATATTTCCAAGAAATACCCGAAGTTGAGAGATATGAAGTCTCCAACAAGTTCTATAGCTAAAAGATGGAGGAGAATCGCCAACTAGTGAGCATGTGCTCAGATTGTCCGGGTACTTCAATCGCTTGAATCAAGGGAGTTAATCTTCCGATAAGATAGTGATTGATGAATCTTTAGTCACCATCACTAAAGTTACTAGAACTTTGTGATGAACTATAGTATGCAACGGATGACTAACACGATTCCCAGCTCTTCATGATGTTGAAATCGAAGGTAGAAATCAAGAAAGAGCATCAAGTGTTGATGTTTGACAAGACCACTAGTTTCAAGAAAAGGGCAAAGGGAAAGAAAGGGAAACTTCAAGTAGAATGGCAAAAGTTGTCACTCCCGTGAAGAAGACCAAAGCTGACCAAAGCCTAAACCGAAAGTGCTTATACCGCAAAGGAAATGGTCAACGAAGCGGAAATGCCCAATAATTGGTGGATAAGAAGGATGGCAAAGTGAACAAGAGTATATTTGATATACGGTGTTTGATGTGCACCTTACTAGTGTTTATAGTAGCCTCGAGTATTTGATACTTGTTCGTTAAAGATTAGTAACTCAAATGGGAGTTACATAATAAAAGAGACTAGTTGAGGGGAAGTGACGATGAGTGTTGGAAATAGTTCCAAGATTGATATGATCATCATCACACCTCCTATATTTTCGAGATTAGTGTTAAAACTAAATAAATGTTATTTAACGTGAGCATGAATATGATTTGATCATGTTTATTGTGATACGGTTATTCATTTGAAGTTAAAGAATAATTGTTATTCCACATGAATAAGACCTTCATGGTTATACACCCAATGAAAATAGTTTGTTGGATCTCGATCGAGTGATACACATATTCAATATTGATGCCAAAAGATGCAAAGTTAATAATGATAGTGCAACTTATTTGTGGCAATCGCCGCTTATCATATCGGTGTAAAGCGATGAAGAAACTCCATAAAGATGGATTTTCGAATCACTTGGTTATGAATCATTTGATGCTTTAACCGTGCCTTTTGGGCAAGATGACTAAAACTCCGTTTCTCCGAACAATGGAACAAGCTACGACTTATTGGAAATAATACATAGCGATGTATGCGATCCAATGAGTGTTGATGCTCGTCAAGTATCGTATTTTCCGACCTTCAAAGATGATTTGAGCAGATATGGGTATATCTACTTGATGAAACATAAGTCCGAAATAGTTGGAAGGTTCAAAGAAATTCAGAGTGAAGTGGAAAAATCATCGTAAAAGAAAATAAAGTTTCGCGATCCGATCAGACTAATATTTGAGTTACGAGTTTGGTCTTCATATAAAACAATGTGGAATAGTTTCACACCACGCCACCGGAACACCACAATGTAATGGTGTGTCCAAACGTCAGAATCGCATTTTTACTAGATATGGTGCATCTATGATGTCTCTTATCGCTTACCACTATCGCTTTGGGTTTATGCATTAGAGACAAATGATTCACGCTTAATAGGGCCCATCTAAACCGTTGGAGACGACACCGATGAACTATGGTTTAGCAAAAACCTGTTGTTGTTTCTTAAAGTTTGGGGCTACGATGCTTATGTGAAAAAGTTTCATCCCGATAAGCTCAAACCCAAATCAAGAAGCGCTTCATAGAATACCAAGGAAATTGTTGGGTACACCTTCTATCACAGATCCAAGGCAAAAACATTTTGTTGTTAAGAATGGATCCTTTCTAGAGAAGGAGTTTTCTTGAAAGAAGTGAGTGAGGAAAGTAGAACTTGATAAGGTAATTTGTACCTTCTCCTAATTGGAAGTAGTTCATTACGTAAATCAGTTCTAGTGATTCCTACACCAATTAGAGAGGAGGCTAATGATAATGATCATGAAGCTTCAGATCAAGTTACTACCGAACTTTGTAGATCTTCTAGATTAAGATCCGCACCCGAGTGGTACGGTAATCCTATTCTGGAAATCATGTTACTAGACCATGATGAACCTACGAATTATGTGGAAGCGATTATGAGCCCAGATTCCGCGAAATGGCTTGAGGCCATAAAATCTGAGATATGATCCATGTAAGAGAACAAAGTATGGACTTTGATTGACTTGCTCGATGATCAAGAAGCCATGTTAAATAAATGGATCTTCAAGAGGAAGATGATAATCGATAGTAGTGTTACTATCTACTAAGCTCGACTTGTTGCGAAGGTTTTCACAAGTTCAAGGTGTTGAAAATGATGAGATTTTTCTCACTCGTATCGATGCATAAGTCCGTCCGAATCATGTTAGCAATTGCCACATTTTATGAAATCTGCAAATGGATGTCAAAACTGCATTCCTCAATGGATTCTTTAAAGAAGAGTTGTATATGATGCAACCGAAGGTTTTGTCAATCCTAAAGGTGCTAACAAATGTGCAAGCTCCAACATCCATCAATGGACTAGTGCAAGCATCTCGAGTTGAATATACGCTTTGATGAGTTGATCAAAGCATATGGTTTTATACAGACTTTTGGAAAGGCATGTATTTACAAGAAAGTGAGTGGGCTCAGATCATTTCCGATATTATATGGCAAGACATATTGTTGATTGGAAATGATATAGAATTTCGATAGCACAAAAGGATACTTGAATAAAAGTTTTTCAATGAAAGACCTCGTGAAGTTATATATTGAGCATCGAGATCTATTGAGATAGATCAAGACGCTTGATAAGTTTTTCAAAAGTACATACATTGTCAAGATTTTGAAGTAGTTCAAAATGGAATACCAAAGAAACAGCTTCTTGCCTCGGGTTAAAGGTGTGAAATTGAGTAAGACTCAAACCCACACAAAGAAAAATAGAAAAGAGAATGAAAGTCATTCCCTATGCCTCGCTTATAGGTTCTATAAAGTATGCTATGCTATGTACCAAACCTATTGTATACCTTGCTCAATTTGGCATAGATACAATAGTGATCTAGAAGTAGATCATCGGACATTGGTCAAGAATATCCTTAGTGAGGACTAAGGAAATATTTCTCGATTATGGAGGTGATAAAAGAGCCCGTCAGAAAGAGTTACAAAGGTGCAAGCTTTACACCGATCCAAATGACTCTAAGTCTCAACTGATACATATTGAAAGTGGGAGCAATTAGCTAGAGTAGCTCGCAGAAAGCATTGTAGGCATAGAATATTTGCAAAATACATACGGCTCAATGTGATGCATCTGCTGACTAAGCTTTTCACAAGCAAAACATGATCACACCTTAGTACTTTTGGGTGTTAATCACAAGCGATGAGAACTAGATTATTGACTCTAGTAAACCCTTTGGGTGTTGGTCACATGATGATGTGAACTATGGGTGTTAATCATATACGTATATGAATATTGGTGTTAAATCACATGGCAATTGAACTAGATTATCAACCTAGTGCAAGTGGGAGACCAAGGATGCCCTAGAGACAATAATAAAGTTATTACTTATTTCTTATTTCATGATAAATGTTTATTATTCATACTAGAATTGTATTAACCGAAACATAATACATGTGTGAATACATAGACAAACATAGTGTCACTAGTATGCCTCTACTTGACTAGCTCATTTATCAAAGATGGTTATGTTTCCTAGCCATGGACAAAAGAGTTGTCATTTGATTAATGGGATCACATCATTAGGAGAATGATGTGATTGACATGACCCATTCCGTAGCCTAGCACTTGATCATTTAGTATATTGCTATTGCTTTCTTCATGACTTATACATGTTCCCGAATCATGAGATTATGCAACTCCATTTTACCGGAGGAACACTTTGGTGCTACCAAACGCCACAACGAATCGGGTGATTATAAAGGAGTACTAAGGTGTCTCCAAAGGTACATGTTGGGTTCGATTTTCGAGATTAGGTTTTGTCACCCGATTGCCGAGAAGGTATCTCGCCCTCTCGATAATGCACATCACTATAAGCCTTGCAAGCAATGTGATTATGAGTTAGTTACAATGATGCATTACGAACGGTAAAGAGACTTGCCGGTAACAGATTGTTAGATGTTACACTAGGTATAAACCGCCCCGAACCGGCTTAGCCTCGCTAGTGGTGTAAGTCATGGAAAGGCCCAAGGCCTATAGTCGGTTTATAACTTGTAGCCGCAAACCGCCTGATGTATAACTTGTATTGTGTTAGGAATAGAGAGAGAGAGACCGACCGATACTTAATATGAACCGGTTAGACTCGCAAACCGACGGCGCCACTATGTATATAAGGGGACGACCCGCGGCGTTCGGGAGAAACATCAACTCGAGCCTAGGCGGCTTATTTGCTCCCTAGCCATCGAGACTATATCAATTCCATCACAACTAGACGAGGTTTTACCTTCATCGGCGAACTAGTATAAAACCCTCGGGTCTTTGTGTCCGCTAACCCTCGCATAAAACCCGAGCGATGGCTCCACGACTAAGTCCTTATGTTAGGACATCCGCCGTGACAAATCCATTACCTTGGCGCCCACCTGGCTATCGCAGACGATGGTTTGACGATCTTGGAGGGCAAGCTCAAAGGACTCGGGATACGCCGGGCCGGATGACCAAGAGTCGCCGGTCGGATCTACATCGACAATGCCGATGGGGTCCCGAGGCCGATTCAATCGAGTATGGGTACCGGGTCCCTTCGGGCGCATACACGCTTCATCGGCAAGATCGAGGGCCTCGAAGCCGGACATCCGCACCGACCGCCGGACGGCTCACATCAAGAACCGCCCGCTAAACCGCCGTGAAGCATGTCTTCATTGAGCTACCCATGGAGGGGAGTATGATGCCGGTTCGTAGTATCGGAGCGAGACCATCGCCTACTCGGCGATAATCTTCAGCAGAGAGACCGGTCATTGTACCACCGCAGGATGGTATGATTAGGGTTCCGATGGTGACAGATTCCGACTCAGTCACCGAACCGGATCGTATTCATGGCCGATCAGGCCGAAACCTCTTCACCACAGCCGCAATATTTTCCGGTTCAGCGCAAGAAGGGGAGGAGGCGCAGCACCGCCGTTCAAGTTTTGTCGATCGTTTGATGCGTTAGACCCATGGCGGAGGATAACCCAGAGATCGGGAGGCTCATAACGCAAGATTGCAAAGGTGAGAGAGCAGATCACGCAAGCCAAAGCGGATCTAGCGGCAGAGAAGGAGCGCATGGCGCAGAGCGGCCGCCAGATGCACAAGCTACTGACTCATGCCGACCAGAAAGGCCGCAGAGGTGTTAAGGCGAAGCAAGATCGCTACCGCCATCCGGTTTGACCCGTAAACCTCTTTTCGACACCGAGTCGGACCTAGTAACCCGCCCCAACACAGGAGGTAAACCGACCGAGGCGCCAGAGCGGAGCGACGGTCCAGCCACGCCGATGGAGCCAAGGAATACGGTGATTCCTCCGCTGTACAAACGCCGGGCATTACTTCAACCCTATGGACAACCTTGTCGCAGCCGCCGACGATTGAGGCGATCCCAAGGAGATTCCCAAGCGCTTGAGACACGGTTAAGGAGCCTGGACGCACTAATCCAGAGAAGCATATTCATCAGCCGCCACCGATTCACTTACGCCTGGCCCAAGCCGGAGCTAAGCAGACGATGGATGAACCGCCCTATCGAGTAACGCTGGACCGTGGAAGCGCCCGAGGCAATCACCGAAGGCAGCGCCGAATGCCTGTGGAGGTGGTGGATCGCCCGGCGCAGGGAGGCCGAAGTAAAGCAAGGTGATGCGGTCAACACACGCCGTTCGCCTTTACCTCCTTCACCGACCAGAGTCACCTCCGCTTTGGGAGTGCCCTCTAACCCCGCAGAATGCGCCGCTTAGGATTTTAAAGCCCGAAGGTGCCAAATTACACCGCAGATCTATCCTCGAGGGGTTGAGAGTTACGAGATGGCCATGGAGATGCTTGATGTTGATGAAGCGGCATGTGCAAAATACTTCACCATGATGATGGAGGGCACAGCCCGATTGGTTGAAAAGCTTGCCGCCAATTCTATCAGCCATGGGGTCACACGCCCGCTTTATCCAGAATTTCAAAGATACATGTAAACAGCCAAAGTCTATAGTGGACCCGCGGTTTATGCTCAGAAGAAGGAGTCAACAACCCGCCGGGTACGCCGGTGTCCGAGATTTTACACTCGACCGATCAACGCCGATTTCGATCATCACCCGAAAGCAACCGCCGTTTGAGCTCAAACGGGTTGGACGATGAAGCGGTTCCGAACATACAGAACCCTCATGACCGCTGGTGAAATATGCCGATCTGCATGCATTGGATCCCGGCGATGATGACGGCAGTGGAAGGGAAAGAAGAATGGCAACTCCAAGCAGAGATTTCAAACCGCAGGTCATGGAACGGGCAAGCGCAAGGTCGACGACAGAGCTAACACTAATGCGCAGGACAAAGGCCCGCGGCGAGAGGCAAGGCTAATCGGGTCCAAATGTCGGGCGAAGCCGCTTGAATTACTTGTGAATCAGCCTTGTCCCAAACACGTGATTAAAGAAAACCCGTCAATCATCTTTGGAAAGACTGTTCTATTATGCAAGAATTCAAAAATTCGATGCTTTCCGAATGACCAGGATCGTTGTTCAGATCCGTTCATGGGCCGGCAGACGGAGCTTCCGTCAGGCACAACCAGGCAATTTCAACAACCGAGTAATTGGTAGCCAAGAAAAGAGAGCAAAGATCGTGAGCCACCAAAGCAGTGAACGGGCGGGCAATATCATGTTTTCACAACCAGTTGGACAAGCGGATCAAGCTTACAAACGGGCAAGAATTCTGGAACCGCTTGCCACGGTATTTGCGCTGGTCGAGCAGCCTATCGTATGGAGTAGAGAGGACCATCCCCGCTGATAATCCGGGCTTGGTTTTGGTGGTAGACCCCGTTGGGGGCTATAAATTTACTAAGGTGCTTATGGATGGAGGAAGCAGATCAATATATTGTATTATGACACTTTCCGTCGCATGGGTCTCAAGATAAAGATCTCGCATCACCAAAGGTGTTCCATGGTGTAGTGGTGCAAATCGCTTATCCTATTAAGAAATAGGGCCGGAT
>JAHHZJ010004322.1:0-64698 GCA_021437245.1 Aegilops speltoides | reverse complement strand
TCTCATTGTCACAAAGCAAGGGAACATGTCTCTATGTATCCCATAATCCTTAAGCGCTTGTGTCATCCATAGCAATCGAAAGCACAACATGAACCAGCAGCTATATATTCTGCTTCGGCAAAGAGATAATGATATCGAATTTTGTTTCTTGGAGGACCAAGATACAAGGGATCGATTAAGGAATTGACACGCATCTGAAGTTGACTTTCTATCAACCCCCTCCTCCGCATAGTCCGAGTCGGAATAGCCAACAAGATCGAAGAGGCCTCTTAGGATACCAAATCCCAAAGTTAGGTAGTGTGTATCAAATATCTCACAATTCTTTTAACAGCTTTAAGATGACATTCTTTAGGGGCTGCTTGATATCGAGCACACATGCATACACTCAACATTATGTCGTGACGAGAAGCACGTAGAGATATAGTAGAGAACCAATCATAGATCGGTAAACCTTTTGATCAACAGTGTTCTCCATCTTTTTGTCAAGTCATTGGTGTCCACTAGTAGGCATGGGGTTCATGGCATATTTTGCTTTCTTGCACGTTGAACTTTGAAGAGATCCTGTGTACTTTGTTTAGAGAAGGTACCTCCTTAGATTGCTTGATTTGCAACCCAAGGAAGAATTTGAGTTCACTCATCATGGACATCTCATACTTCTCCACATAAGCTTTCCAAACTTCTCGCAAATGGGGTTAGTTGAACCAAAGATAATATCATCAACATATATTTGGCACACAAATAGTTCTCCATCAACCCTTTCGTGAAATAGCGTTGAGTCTATTTTTTCCAATCTCAAATCCTTTTTCAAGAAGAAAGCTAGTCAAGATTTGTACCAAGCTTCAGGAGCTTGTTTAAGACCATAAAGAGCTTTGTGCAACTTGTAAACATGATTAGGCTTTTTAGGATTCACAACCGGAGGTTGTTTCACAAATACTTCCTCCTCTATTTCACCATTTAGGAAAGCACTTTAATGTCCATTTGATAGAGAGTAATATCATGGTGGTTGGTATAAGCAAGAAGAATGCGAATGGACTCAAGTCTAGCAACGGGCATAAGTCTCACCATAGTCCATACCTTCGACTTGTGTGTAACCTTGAGCTACTTAGACGAGCTTTGCTGCGGATGACTTGTCCATCTTCATCTTGCTTGTTCCAAACACTCATTTAGTTCCAATGATGTTTTGATCATCATTGGGCTTTCTACCAAAGTCCAAACGTTGTTCCTCTCGGGTTGTGTAGCTCTTTCATGCATAGCGCTCACCCAATCCGGTCTTCAAGTGCTTCTTCAACCTTCATAGGTTCAAGACTAGAGATAAATGAGTAATGCTCACAAAAGTTAGCTAAGCTTAGTTTTTGAGCGAGTAATTCTCCGGAGTCGATGTCGCTCATCATTTGTTCCAGTGATGATTCTTCTTGACTCTTGCTCTGACTCGGATAGCTTTCGCCAGTGGTTGAGGCTGAGCTTCCTCATCATCCTCATCTTCCTCTTCTTCTTCATTGTTGTTGTTGGTGTTGTCTTGAGGTGGTGGAGAAGGAGGTTGTGGTGGATCTTCTTGTTGCACTTCCTCATCTTGGTGAGTTCCACTGTGGGAAGCCTCCATGTTGCCTTGAGGTTCATCTTGCCGTGAGGTAGGGGCTCCACATATGTAGATGAGGTACTCTCCTTCACTTCCATGGGACGGATCTTTCCAATAGATAAATCTTGAATGGCTTCCGATGGGTCCTTGTCTCCTACATCATCAGGCATTTGCTCTACTTATGAGCTATTAGATTCATCAAATTCACGCTCACTGCCTCTTCAACCTTTCGGTGAAATTATTGTAGACACTCTAGGTGTGGGAGTTTGATCCATAACCGAGGAAAAACCTTCATGAGTTTTAGGAGCAAATTTAGACCGATTTATGCTTATCAAGGATATAGCATTTTGAACCAAAGACACAAAAGTATCCCACTTGGGGTTTGTTACCGGTCAGAGCTCGATGAAGTCTTGCCGAGGAGCTTGTGAAGATAAAGCTCGTTGATAGCATGACAAGCTGCTCTTGACGGCTTCACCCCAAAAGTGCTTCTGTGTTGTATTCATCAAGCATCGTTTCGCCATCTCTATGAGCGTTCGGTTCTTCCTCTCAACAACTCCATTTTGTTGAGGAGTGTACGAACCGAGAACTCATGTAGAATCCCTTCCTCATCGAGAAAAGAGTCCACATGGATGTTTTGAACTCCGCTCCATTGTCATCTCGAACTTTCTTGATCTTCACCTCAAATTGATTTTGGGCCTTTCCGCAAAGGTTTTGAAGATTCTCTCAACCTGTGACTTGTCATCAAGGAAAAACACCCACGAATCGAATAATCATCAACTATAACTAGACCAAAGGAGTTACCACCAAGGCTTTTGTAAGCATTGGGACCGAAGAGATCCATATGAAGAAGCTCAAGCGGTCTCCTTGTGGTCATGATGTTCTTCACGGATGACTTCCACCTACTTGTTTTCCCGCCCTCGACAAGCACTACAAAGTCTATCTTTGTCAAAGAGAACATCTTTAACACCAAGAATATGGTCACCTTTGATTAGCTTATCTAGATTACGATACCAACATGTCCAAGCCTTCTATGCCACAACCAACCTCTAGCAGATTTAGCAATGAAGCAAGTTCTAGGTTGAGCTTTCTTAGTGAAATCAACAATATATAGATCACCTCACGGATGCCGGTAAAACCATGTTATGATTGTCACGATTTAAAACTTGGCAATCTACTTCGTGAATAGCACATTGAATCCAAAGTCACTAATCTAGACACGTAAAGTAAATTGTATCCAAGTGATTCAACAAGCATGACATTTTGAATAGATCTATCATGAGATATGCCACCTTACCAAGGCCAAGTACCTTACCCTTGGAGTTGTCTCCAAAGTCACATACTTGCGTGACCATCGCTCTTTGCAAGCTCTCGAAACATGTCTTCATCTCCGGTCATGTGATCGGTGCATCCACTATCAAGAATCCACTCTTTTCCGCCGGATATGTAGTCTCTCAAATTTGCCATAAGATTGAGACTCTTCATGATCTTGTCTAGCTCGTGTCCGAATCGTAGTAATCGCCATCATGCTCATGCTCATCATCATATCGACCTATAGATAATTCATCATCAATACCTAGGTCAATTTGACAACGACTTGCATTAGTTTTGTCAATGTGACAATAATCATCGGAATGCAATACAAGAGCATTTCTAATTAGAACATTGATAAGTCCGGATCACCCTTCTTTTTCATAAGATCAAGTTCAAAGAAGCATTTATCAAAGTTGGGGTCATTGGAAGCGATCATATCAAATTCAATAGTCTTGTATAGAATTGCGCCAAGACCTCTCAAAGAGTAGTCCGGATAAAGTTCTTCCAAGAACTTCCACAAAGCATAGGCGCACTCAAAGTTTGTGACAAGCTCAAGTAAGTTATCGGCAAACCTCTAATGATAAGATTTACAGCTCTAAGGTTACGAACAAATCAAGCTCTTCATCCATAGTAGGGTGCAAGGGTCAAATGGAGGCACATATGGGGTTTCAACATATTTTATAAGTTATACATCTTAAAGATAATAAGCATTTCAATCCTCCACGAGTTATAGGACACTCCATCAAGAATAGGCACTCTATGGCTAACACTCCCAAACGTAGACATCGCCCATCTTCCTCCAATGGTGTGCAAACCAAAGCAATGGAGACCAAAGCTCTCGATACCAATTGTAGGATCGTTGAAGGTGAGAGTGTCTAGAGGGGGTGATTAGACTACTCGACAAGATAAAAATTATGCCTTTTGACAAAGACAAGTTTTGGCAGATTTTGCATATCACACAAGTCAAGCAGCTTACTACACATGCAATTCTAGAGTATGGGCAGCGAAAGTAAATTGCACATGAAGTAAAGAGAAGTGGAGAAGATCAAACACGCTTTGGAGACACGGAGATTTTTCTCGTGGTTCCGAGTAGGTGGTGCTATCGTCAATCCACGCTGATGGAGACTTCAACCCACCTGAGGGTAACGGCCAGAGAGTCCACGGAGGGCTCCACCCACGAAGGGTCCACGAAGAAGCAACCTTGTCTATGCCATCATGGCATACGCCCACGGAGGACTAGCCTTACTCGTAGATCTTCACGAAGTAGGCGATCTCCTTGCCTTACAAACTTCTTGGTTCAACTCCACATCTTGACGGAGGCTCCCAAGCTTAACACCTAACCAATCTAGGAGGCACCACCTCCAAAAGGTAATAGATGGTGTTGTTGATGATGAACCCTTGCTCTTGTGCTTCAAATGATAATGTCCCCAACACTCAACTCTCCTCACTCGATTTGGCTGTGGTGGAAGAAAGGATTGAGTGGAAAGCAACTTGGGAAGGCTAGAAATCAAGTTTCATATGGTGGGAGTGGAGCAACTTGATCTCAACACAAGGGTAGGTAGTTTTCTTCTAAATGTAAGGTAGGAGTGGTAGTTCTTTCTCGATGGCTCTCTCCAAGAATGAAGAGGGGTGGAGGGGTATTATAGCCTCCACAATAAAATCCAACTACACACATTTGACCAATCTCGGCCGACTGAAGTTGACAACTCGGTGAGACCGAAAGTTCAAATCTTGTGAACGTTGGGATTTTCTGGGACCAAAATACAATCTCTGTGAGTCCGATTCTTCCATTGACTAGGGTTTGCCAATCTCGTGGGATCGATTTTATCATCTCGGTGACACCGATATGATGATGTATGTCATGTGCTTTATAACACTAGTTTCGTGAGACCGAGTTTGGAATCGGAAAATCCAAATTTCTAGGGTTTGATATATGGCTGAGGTGGTTCATCTTGGTGTGACTGAGTTTATGGAATCGTGGGACCGAGATTACTTATGAGTGTGTATATGAAGTGAGGGGTGCTGATAGTTTGGGAGATAGATCACTAAGCACTTTGAGCAACCAGATCATTATCATAACCTCATCCCCTTTTAATAGTATTGGCTTTCCTATAGACTCAATGTGATCTTGGATCACTAAACCAAAAAAAGGAGTCTTGAGCTTTTGCCAATGCTTGCCTTAGCATTCTAGGGGTCCACCTCTTCAGTCCTTTTGCCATGCCAAAGTGATTGACCTTCCTGAAACATACTTGATAAAAGCATTAGTCCAGCCACAAAGTATGTTATCATTAATTACCAAAACCACCCAGGGAGCAAATGTGCTTTCACATTTGATTAATGGGATCGCATCATTAGGAGAATGATGTGATTGACATGACTCATCCCGTTAGCTTAGCACATGATCGTTTAGTATTCTGCTATTGCTTTCTTCATGACTTATACATGTTCCTGTAACTATGAGAATTATGCAACTCCCGTTTACCGGAGGAACACTTTGGGTACTACCAAACATCACAACGTAACTTGGTGATTATAAAGGAGTACTACAGGTGTCTCCGAAGGTACATGTTGAGTTGGCGATTTCGAGATTAGGTTTTGTCATCCGATTGCCTGAGAGGTATCTTCGCCCTCTCGGTAATATTCATCACTTAAGCCTTGCAAGCATTATAACTAATGAGTTAGTTATGAGATGACGACATGTAACGAGTAAAGAGACTTGCCGTAACGAGATTGAACTAGGTATTGATACCGACGATCAAATCTCCTAAGTAACATACCGATGACAAAGGGAACAACGATGTTGTTATGCGGTTCGACCGATAAAGATCTTCAGAGAATATGTAGGAACCAATATGGGCATCCAGGTCCCGCTATTGGTTATTGACCGAGAATGGTTTTAGGTCATGTCTACATAGTTCTCGAACCCGTAGGGTCCGCACGCTTAACGCTTCGGCGACAGCTTTATTATGAGTTTATAAGTTTTGATGTACCAAGTTTGTTTGGAGTCCCTGATGTGTTCACGGACATGACGAGGAGTCTCGGAATGGTCAAGACATAAAGATTGATATATTGGAAGCCTATGTTTGGACATCGGAATAGTTCCGTGAAATCGCATTTACCGAGTAACGGAGGTTACCGAACTCCCCCGGGGTTAATGGGCGACATGGGCCAAGAGGGAGAAGAGGGAGAGCCAGAGGCCGCCGCGCTCCCTCCTAGTCCGAATAGGACAAGGAAGGGGCGGTGCCCCCTTCCTTCCCCTCTTCCTCCTCTTCCCCTTCTCCTACTCCTATTTGAAAGAGGGAGTCCTACTCTGCGGGCGAGACTCCCCTTGGCGCGCCTCTAGGCCGCCGCCTCCCCTGCTCCTTTATATACGGGGCGGGGCACCCCAAAGACACAAGTTGATCTACGGATCGCTCTTAGCCGTGTGCGTGCCCCTTCCACCATATTCCACCTCGCCATATCGTCATGAGTTTAGGTGAAGCCTCGCACCGTAGAACATCAACATCGCCACCATGCCGCTGTGTTGCGGAACTCATCTCCGAGCCTTTGCTGGATCGGAGGGCGGAGATCGCCATCGAGCTGAACGTAGTCAACTCGGAGGCTCCGCGGCGCTCGTGCTTGGATCGGTCGGATCGTGAAGATGTACGACTACATCAACCGCTAGCAGTTAACGCTCGCCACGGTTCACGAGGGTACGTGGATCTAACACTCTCCCTCTCGCTATATCATCACGATGATCTTGCGTGTGCGTGAGGATTTTTTTGAAATTACTATTGCCCCCAACACTCACTGTGATGTGGAGGAGTAGCGAGACATATTTGTATCGCTGCCACTAAGGGTGAAACGACGGGTACGTAACATATTATTTTGCCTTTACTTTGTCTACATTATGTCATCATGCTTCAAGCATTACCATGTTTGGACGTAATGCTCATATATTGATCATGCCATGAATAACGCCATAACTATGCACTTTTCTATCAATTGTCTAACAGAATTTGTTTACCCACCATCACTACATTCATGAGAGAGAAGCTCTAGTGAAAGCTATGGGCCCGGTCCATTCACTTCATATTACTAAAACCCTAAATATCTTGCTACAATTTATTATCTTTTATTTTGTTTTGTAATTTATCTATCTATCATTACCGAATTAATCTCACAATTAACGAGTAAAAGGGATTGATAACCCTCTTGCCCACGGGTTTAAGTATTTGTTTTGTAAAAGTGTGCATCGCTTACATTTGTTTCATGTGAATCTCCTATTGGTTCGATAAATCTTGGTTCTTAATCGAGGAAAATACTTTCGCCATCGTACTATACCACCCTTAATCTTTTGGGGAAATTCCAACGCCTATCACAAGTAGCAAGGCTCATGCCCAAATCTATCACTCCATATCTTTGACGCCAAAGGTATCAAAGTTGTCAAAGCGTTTTAAATATGAGATTTCTTTTATGAGAAGGTCTCTAATTATGCGTCAGACGGATGGCTCTTGTCACACCTAGGTTGTGTGCTTGTGCGCACATGGTATATTATCCACATGACATTGTCCATGTCGATTGTGCGTGTTGGCTATATCTTCATTGGCTTAGCAAGTAGCTCATGTGACTTCATTTTTGTGGCACCGCTTGATTACACGGTCTCAAGTTTCGGATGAAAACCCTAGATTCGACCTTAATTGGTTTACAAGTTCCCTTTAAAGCATTGTTAAAAGTTTTTCTAACATGATTTCTAGGCGAAAACACATGGTCTAGCCTTAGGTGGTTGAATTCATCAACGATCATTTCGCTGTCCATGTATTATCAAGGTTCCGCTGCTTTTGTCCTTTTATTATTATTTGATGTGGACATCCTCGATATGTTGAGGATCTCTTAATATCGCCTTACTATAAAAGTCACATGTAATTGATGTATTGCGTAATGTTAATATTCTTTATATTGATAAAAAGCTAACAAGTTCTAGTACCGATCATAGTGATGATACTTTAGAAGGTAAACCCAAAATCTACTGGGCCTCAGTTTGACAAATCCCAAATGGAATTCAAAAGCCATCTACCATATCCTTTAATCATTTATCAGTGCCACACTCGAGGCAATTGCTATCAGAGAAGCGATGGCCCTGGCTGAAGATTCTCTTGTGCATGACTTCATTATTTCCTCGGATTGCAAGCAGGTTATTGATGACACAAGAAACGACAATCAAGGACAATACGGATCCATCATCACAGAGACAAAACTTCGAGCCACCAGTTTTAGCTGTAATTTTATTTTCAAAGGCCGAGCCATCAACGACGAAGCCCATAGTTTAGCTAAGTACTCTCTTAGTCTCGCCCGACGCCACGCTTGGTCACAACCCACGATCCGAATTGTATCCCACCTCATGGGTTATCATCAATAAAGCTTAGCTCATCCTCAAAAAATAATTATCGTTGTCGCACATGATACACGTGATGCACCTTCAATTGACAACACCCTACAATTGTTGCCAAAACTTATAGCAATGAATTTATTAAAATAAAATCAAAATATATGGGAACAATACCATACCACATTCTTGTTTTATGAACAGTGGAAAACCCCGAGGTTAATGGAGGATGGATACATCTTATGTTGCCTTGCGAGACTCAAGTTCAATTATTTGTCATTGGAATTTTTTTTACGATGCAGGGCTTCCACAACTGGAATGTGGAAGTTTTTTTATGAGGTTCTCATAAATCATTTGGGGGGCTCAGAGGAAAACATAATCGCTTTGGATGGTTTTAGTGGATAAATAGGCCTAATAATACAAAGGTACATACAATTATTTTCTTACTAGCAAATGGCCCGTATGCTGTAAACGAAAAAACATAATCTTTAATGGCCATGACCACATTTTGCTGCATCTCCGAGATACACTATCACTCTCAATTTCATTAAATCATGAATAATTTTTAAATAATGGAAAAATTAAACTCTTGAACATATTTGAAATCGTGACCTTTTCAAATTGATGAACACTTCACAAATTTTCAACATTTTCTTAAATAAAGAACTTTTTTGAATTAATGAATGTATTGTACTATTTGCAAACATTTTTTAAAAAAATTTGAACATTTTTCTAGAAAACTTTCTTGAATCAGTGAATATTTGTATAATCGCCAATTTTTCTATAAAATTAGCGAAACGATTTTTGAAATTCACGACGATTTATTTTGATTTAACGTACATTTTAAAATGCATGATCATTTTTGAATCAATGAAATTTTATGAATGAATAAACAATTGCGTAAGTCACAAACAATTTTTGAATTTTTAGGATATTTTTCCATTCATGAACATTAAGTGAATTGGTGAAATTTTGTTCAATTTTAATAGCATTTTAATACATGAACATTATTTGTTTTCCTAAGCATTTGTTTTTGAAATTTCAAACATTTTTGAATAAGCAAACATTCTTACAAAATTATGTAACATTTTTGAATCCACAAACATTTTATTATTTATTAAACATTTATTTCAAAATTCTCATTTTTAATTTTTCAAAATTTTTAAGTCCCAAATTATTTAAAGTTGGAAAAACAGAAAGGGAAAATAGAAATAAAAAAAGCAAAATTTTAGAAACAGGTTGCCTGGACATGTGCCGCCCAAACAGGTGTGCTGTGTCTTCTCCCAGCACGCAGAGCGCAGTATAGGAGGTCCCTACTGCATGAGCCGCCCAGGTGGGGAATTCTGTGTAAAATATTTTTTATCACTTATAGGTGGCACATGATATATTAGCCACATGGATTCCTTGCATGCACTTAAATGAAATTACTTACTTGAATATATATGATACTTAATCAAAACAAATCACACAAACCTGAGTTTCAAATGAACTGATGAAAACATATCCACAATGTAAAAAAATCACACATATTTCTAAGATCAGGAAATCTATGGCCTATGAGCCTACGTATTAGTTTGAACCCAAACTAGTGGTTTGGACATGCCATTGCGCGCCGCCTGAGATGAAGTGCCCTCATTTCTAATTGTTTGAAGGAAGCATTGGTCTGTCGAGGTTTCCATCTGCCAAAGAAGCAACCGTCACAGCCATGTCTCCTCCTCCACTAAAAACTAGGGTTTTGCCTCTCGGGCGTCCGCCGCAGGTCCACCTCCTCCCGTGGCCCTAGGGTCATGGGGCGTGGATCTCGCAAAGGCCAAGGGAGGGTTTCGCTTTTAGTCGCTTTTTAAATTTTGCTAGGCTTTGTGTCCTGTTCAGGAAGACGAGACGGTGACGGCTCCCTGAAGATGGAATAAAGGTCTCCCCGTCTAGCCCCCATTCCGACAAAGGCGTCTAGCACCATTGGCGGGCGTGAAGGTGTGTTCCGCGGATCTATCTTTGGTGGATTTGCTCGATCTCGCCGTTGTTCGCCTACATTCATGTGTCTTTGGATTGGATCTTTCCGATCTACGTTATTCTTCATCTCGCGATGGTTGCTGTTCGTGCGCGCCGTCCCACGGGCCTTAGCACGACGATTTCCGATCGCCTACTACAACAAACTGTGCCCGACCGCCATGGAGGGCGATGACGGCGCGCCTTCGCTCGCTTCAATGCCGGTAGTCGCCGCTAGATGGTCTATGGATCCGGATGTAATTTCTATTATTTCGGTATTCATTGTACAATCATGATCGAAGATGAATAGATCGGAATTTTCGCAAAAAAGAAGAAGTGCCCTCATTTCTTGTCCTTCTAAAAGGAAACCTTTCTTCTTTATATCTAAAAAACAAGGAATAACCAACGAGCGCCAGACCGTCACCCCTTCGTTCTCCCTTAATGGGTTTAATTTGGGCAACTCAAGGATCTTGGCTAAATCGGCTCACCTTCATTTGTTTTCAACGAATCACTAGCTAAAGTTGCCAAGTATTGGCATGTTTGCGTTTGGCAATGTTGGTTTGCCAAAAAAAACCCTGCAAACCAAGCAGCTTATGTGCATTTTTTTTTGCGAATATATGCCTTCAACCAAGAAATTATGGTCTACTTAGAATAAAATCAGATAGTACTACAGTCGATGGAAAGTTGCAGCACAAGCAAACTATTTTTCAAGAACAATAAGCCCGGTCCAAAGCGAGGAGCAGAGAACTAACTGCTCATAAGGTTCACGCATACGCATGAAAACAACTAGGCCGAAGCACGGCTGGAGCCGCCGAGCTGGGCGATGTGGACGCTGATAGACTCGCCGTCATCCAAGCCGGCCGCCTCCGCCGTTTGCGAGGGCCTGATGCGCTTGCCCTCGTCGTTCAGGAACCTGACGGCTTCCGGATTGAGCGAGTGCTTGCTGCAGTACATGTCCATGACGCGGCGCAGCACGACTTTGCGCTTGGCGCGGACGAAGGCGTCCGGGAAAGTCTGGCTCGTTACCTTGATGTGGATGTAGGCGCTTTTCCCTTCCGCCGCCGCCTCGGGCTTCACCGGCGTTAAGGTAACCTCATCCTCCGCTGCCGCCTCCTTCTTGTACCCTGATTCCGGCGTCGCCTCCGCCTCCTTCTCGTGCCCTACTACCGGCGTTGACGACATCGTTCTCCGCTCGACTTCGATTGGATCTGCTGCGCTTGTGTTTTGAGTTTTGTGGCGCTGTTGCGATCGTATCGGCGTATCGTTTCGACGCTCGTGCCCGTTTGCCCAGGTATTTATAGGTCATAGGCTTACTACGAGTCGTCTTCCGTTTCCTCCGGTATTCAGAGCATGGTTAATAACAGAGTCAACAATATTTGGAGCAAGTTCTCAATATTATTACTTTACCCGATTGACAAATTTCACAGTTACTTAGAACCAACCTAATAGCCGACATGTACAACAATATTTTATTTCAAATGTGTATTATTTTATTAATAGTTGGTCCATCTTACAACTTAGCAAAGTGTCTTGGGGTTTGTTCTCCAACTAGCTACTAATCAAAAGCCCACTTTTGTTCTCTCTTATCTTCACGCTTCCAACCAAGCAAAAATATAATATTTTAGTCCTTATATTCTGCTTACGCCACCTTATTATACTTGTTCTTATATCGTTGTAGGCAGGCTACGCCTAGGGCCGACTCACGAGTCGCTTCATTAAACACCGGACTGACTCGTCAGCCGAGCAAACAGATTCCAAACAAAATCTCTTTCAAAAAAACCTCTCAAACAACTTACAATCCAATCCAAAAAAAATCGAGATGAAATGTTTCGTACCGATCCCACTCCCAAAATATTTTTTGTGGATGAACTTCCAACCCCATCGCCGTCTCCCTCCACCAATTCCTCAGCTTCGCAGCCTTCCGCCGTTAGTATGACTAAACACCACTTTCTAGATGTTGGCATACCTTCCGTCATTGTTCGACCAACATCTAGCCACCCGCCCTCTTGTTTCGCCATTCTAGCCACCTACCGCCTCACAATGTGTTGTAGGCCGGGGCACTACTTCATCTTGTTGGTCGTGGGCCCGCACGACATCCACCACACCTTCGCAACTTGGCTCGCCTGTGGTGCCTCGACGATGCCAAGAAGCGCCGCCTCCGGGAAAGATGGACAACATGATGCCCAGGAAGAAGGTTGTGCCTCCACCGCCCCATCCGCTCCCCTGCTTGTGTCCTTCCGCCTCCCTCCCGCCTTTGTTCTCTCGATGCAAGTGCAAGCGACACTATCTCGAATAAAATGTCCACAAAATTCTCGATAGGTGTTTTTTTCTCTTCTAGGTTTCCAGCTTTTGATTATGCAAATGCACATTGTTGCTACGTGATTATTGTGTGCAATTCAATTATTCGAAGTGAAATTGGAGTAGTTCTTACTTGTTTGCACATGTGGGATCCTCCATGCCTAGGTTAGATGACACTATTGGCATCAATCATAATGTCACCTGTAGAACCAAATATCAAGCTGAGGGGGGGTGGGTGAATGGGAGATTCAACAAATACTTCGAAAATGCAGGGTTTTTTGATAGAGTAAGCAGAGTAATTACTGACCAGAATAGAGATTAAACTAAACTGACCAGGGAGATAACTTAGATAAACAACTAAGGAAACAGAGGTAAATCTAAGTAGCGGTGCATATGAAAGACAAATAGCATAGGAAGCACAATAACCAAGTTCCCAAAATAGTCTTCGCAACGTTCACAGAGAAAGAAGACGGGAGAGAACTAACAAACACATGCAAATTACAAGGGTAAATGAGTTTGAGAAAGTAAAACTCGTAACTTTGTGAAGACAAGGATTTGTTCGACCAGTCCGAGTTGCTGGCACAACTCTACGTTTGGTTGGAGGGGTCGATATTTAACTTTGAGGACAATGCCCTCACCCTATTCTCCTTGAGCTAAAGTCACTTAGACTCCACCCAATCACTCATGGTAGATCTTTGAGGTAGACCCTAGGACCTTCACGAACTTGTTCTTCACCATCCACAAGACCACAATTACTCCTTGAGACTAATAACCGACACCCAGCCGCTTAGTGGATGCACAGTCCACAAAAGTAATAGGTTAAGTTATGTTTCGAGTCGATCTTCGTGATGCAATCACTTACTAGTTTTAGGCTCTGTTTTTCCCCGCCTTGGGATCTCTCTCAATCTCTTTTAGGAGGATGGGTTGCTCGACAACTCTTGTCAATTATATCCGAGCAGCCAACCATCTAACGTTGAAGTGGGGTCGATATTTGTAGCAGGAGCAATCACGAGGTGTGGAATGGTGACCAATAGGGCACCGACCATCTAATGGGAAACCGACATGTGGCGAATGGTCGATTTCAAACATGGCCTATGACTTCCTTGCAAACAAGTCAAGTTGACTCAACTACACTTAATTCTTCCGCAGAGTCACAAAGAACATCGCCTCGACTCAGAGAGAGAATCACGGCGCACGAAGAGATTCCCAAATCTTCACTCGCAGTAGGTTTTGAATGAGCATACATCAAAGACCTAAATCTCAACAATCACTTAGATCCCCTTAATAGTACATTTGCCCTGTGGACTCGTAGAGAGAGAGAGAGAGAGAGAGAGAGAGAGAGAGAGAGAGAGAGGAGAGAGAGAGAGAGAGAGAGAGAGAGAGAGAGAGAGAGAGAGAGAGAGAGAGAGAGAGAAAAACTAGAAAACAAGTCTTCATTACACTTCATAACCCTCTATGTTAGTCGATTGTTCCTTGAACAGCATTCAAGACTTGATTGTCACCACAATTTTTAGGGTCATAACTCTATGTTAAACAAAATCCTCTCGACATCTCAAGAGAGCTCTCACGCCGGATTCCCCAAAGGAAATACATACCCTACAAATACTATGCACGAGGTATTACTCTCCTCTCCTTCCATCCTGCTCCCGACCCACTAATAGGATCTCGAACAAAGATGGGCCCGAACTCTCTCAAACAACTCCCAACGATGCTAGAATGGGAAAGGATGATGGAGGGGGTGTTCCCCAACACGCATTTATCGCTATGCTTATTTTTAAACGAAAAGCGCCGATACTCTAGGCAAGATATTCAACATCTTATCTTCCAATGTATTCATGCTCGAGAACTAAGGAACCCACTGGTATTGCAGATCTCATTTATTCGGCAATCTTAGTTGATAGGTTCAATTCGCAATTTTTGAACAAGTTCTTTCCTTGCCTAGTGAACAACCGATGGGGAGCATCCTATGGACATCACCATGTCAAGAGTCCATTTGGCAAGTGACACGTACACATCTCCTTTACACATGTCCACTTGTACCCTTCGAGGATGGTATACTACTTGATCCCTCTCTCGTGTGCATACAAAGGTGTGAGCGGAGCTACACATTCATCAAGGAGGAGTCCAAGCTTAGGAGAACAACTACACCATCCAAGAGGGAAGCCTGGAAGAAGAGAAGGAACCGGCCAAGAAGATGGCAGAAGCTCCCAGGTGACCCCATGCGCACGGGCCTCCCCAACCCCGTGTCCACGGGCCTCCTAGGTTGCACGGTCATGAAGGCCCCATGTGCAGGGGCATGTACCATGCCCACGGGACCCCCGTGTCCACGGGCCTCATAGACCCCGTGCGCATGGGATACCCCGTCAGGTCGCTGGAGACCCCGTGCGCACGGGCTCCACTTACCCTCGAAGCAAATATGCCCTAGAGGCAATAATAAAGTTGTTATTTTTATTTCCTTATTCATGATAAATATTTATTATTCATGCTAGAATTGTATTAACCAAAAACTTGATACATGTGTGAATACATAGACAAAACAACGTGTCCCTAGTATGCCTCTACTAGACTAGCTCGTTGATCAAAGATGGTTAAGTTTCCTAGCCATGGACATGTGTTGTCATTTGATGAACGGAATCACATCATTAGGAGAATGATGTGATGGACAAGACCCATACTTTAGCATAGCATAATGATCGCTCAATTTTATTGCTACGCTTTCTTCATGTCAAATCATATACATCCGACTATGAAATTATGCAATCCCTGGACACCGGAGGAATGCCTTATGGCTATCAAATGTCGAATGTAACCGGGTGATTATAAAGATGCTCTAAGGTATCTCCGAAGGTGTTTGTTGGGTTGGCATAGACCGAGATTAGGATTTGTCACTCCGAGTATCAAGAGGTATCTCTAGGCCCTCTCGTAATGCACATCATATGAAGCCTTGCAAGCAATGTGACTAATGAGTTAGTTATGGATGATGCATTACGTAACGAGTTAAGAGACTTGCCAAGAACGAGATTCAACTAGGTATGAAGATACCAACGATCGAATCTCGCAAATAACATACCGATGACAAAGGGAATAACATATATTGACATTACAGTTCAATCGATAAAGATCTTTGTAGAATATGTGGGAACCAATATGAGCATCCGTGTTCCGCTATTGGTTATTGACTGGAGAGGTGTCTCGGTCATGTCTACATAGTTCTCGAACCCGTAGGGTCCGCATGCTTAACGTTCGATGACGATATGTATTATATGATTTATGTGTTTTGGTGACCAAAGGTTGTTCGGAGTCCCGGATGAGATCACGGACATGACGAGGAGTCTCAAAATGGTCGAGAGGTAAAGATTGATATATTGGAAGGTGGTATTCGGACATCGGAATGGTTCCGAGTGTTTCGGATAATTATCGGAGTACCGAGGGGTTACCGGAACCCCTCGGGGGAAGTAATGGGCCTTATGGGCCATAGGGGAGAGGCAAAGGCAGGCCACACGAGGTGGCCCCCCATGGGGAGTCCTAATTTTACTAGGGGAGGGGGCGCGGCCCTCCTTTCCTTCTCCCTCCCCCTCTCCCTTCCCCCTTTTCCCCCTCCGGAAAGGAAGGAGGGGCGAATAGGACTAGGAGTCCTAGTAGGACTCCCCCCCATGGGTCGCGCCCTAGGCCGGCGTCCTCCCCTCTCCTCCTTTATATACGGGGGCAGGGCACCTCTTGGCACACCAATTGTTTTAGCTGTGTGCGGTGCCCTCCACGCTTTACGCCTTATGATCATATTCTCGCGGTAAGCTTAAGCCCGCCCGCATGATCACATCATCATCATCGCCACCACACCGTCAGGCTGATGGAACTCATCTACCCCTACATCATCGCTACCAACGGTGCAGAACTCGAGGTGCCATACGCTCGTACTGACCGGTCGTAACAAGAAGACGTTCGACTACATCAACCGCTTGAGCAAATGATTCCGCTTTCGGTCTATGAGGGTACGTGGACATACTCTCCCCCTCTAGTTGCTATGCATCTCCTAGATAGATCTTGCGTGAGCATCGGATTTTTTTTGAAATTTCCCAACAAAGGGCATCCGAGCCAGTCTATACTTAGATGATATGCACGAGTAGAACACAAAGAGTTGTATGTGCTACTCTTGAGCAATCGCATTGGTTTTCCTTGAAGAGCAAAGGGTGATGCAGAAAGTAGCGTAAGTATTTCCCAGTTTTTGAGAACCAAGGTATCAATCCAAGAGGAGGCTCCACACACGCCCTCGTACTCTACACAAACAACAAGAACCTCGCAACCAACGCGATAAAGGGGTTGTCAATCCCTTCACGGCCACTTCATGTAAAGTGAGATCCGATAGAGATAATAAGATAAGATAAATATTTTGGTATTTTTATGATATAGATTGGAAAGTAAAGATTGCAAAATAAGATAGATAGGAAACTTATATGATGGAAAATAGACCCCGGGCTATAGGTTGCACTAGTGGCTTCTCTCAAGATAGCATAAGTATTACAAAGGTGAACAAATTATCGTCGAGCAATTGATAGAAAAGTGCATAGTTGTGAGAATATCTAGGTATGATCATGTATATAGGCATCACGTCCGCAATAAGTAGACCGACTCCTGCCGCATCTACTACTATTACTCCACACATCGACCGCTATCCAAAGATGCATCTAGAGTATTAAGTTCATAAGAACAGAGTAACGATTAGGCAAGATGACATGATGTAGAGGGATAAACTCAAACAATATGATATAAACCCCATCTTTTATCCTTGATGGCAACAATACAATACGTGTTTTGCTGCCTCTGGCCACACCGGAAAGGACACCGCAAGATTGAACCCAAAGCTAAGCACTTCTCCCATTGCAAGAAAGATCAATCTAGTAGGCCAAACCAAACTGATAATTCGAAGAGACTTGCAAATATAACCAATCACACATAAAATAATTCAGAGGAGATTCAAATATTTCTCATAGATAAACTTGATCATAAACCCACAATTCATCGGATCTCGACAAACACACCGCAAAAAGGGTTACATCGAATAGATCTCCAAGAAGATCGAGGAGAACATTGTATTGAGATTCAAAGAGAGAGAAGAAGCCATCTAGCTAATAACTATGGACCCGAAGGTCTGTGGTAAACTACTCACAACTCATTGGAGAGGCCTTGGCGATGATGTACAAGTCCTCTCGTGATCGATTCCTTCCAAGTGAGCGCCTAAAAGGCTCCAAGATGGTATCTCACGGTATAGAAGGTTGCGTGGTCGAAATAGGTTTTCATGGTGCTCCTTGGTGTTTTCAGGTATGCAACTATATATAGTCGGGAAGTCGGTCAGGGGAACCACGAGGTGGGGGCGCCCACCCCTAGGGCGCGCCAGCACCTCGTGGCCGCCTCTGCTTCTTGACGCCCACTCCAAGTCTCCTCGGATTATGCTTGTTCCAAAAAGATCACTCCCAAAGGTTTCATTCCGCTTTGGACTCCGCTTGATATTCCTTTTCTTTGAAACACTCAAATAGGCAAAAAGCAGCAATTTGGGCTAGGCCTCCTTTAGTAGGTTAGTCCCAAAATGATATAAAAGTGCAAAGTAAAGCCCATAAACATCCAAAACGGGTAATATAATAGTATGGAACAATAAAAATTATAGATACGTTGGAGACGATCAAGCATCCCCAAGCTTAATTCCTGCTCGTCCTCGAGTAGGTAAATGATAAAAACAGAATTTTTGATTGGAATGCTACCTAGCATATTTCTCAATGTAATTTTATTTATTGTGGCATGAATGTTCAGACCCAAACGATTCAAGATAAAAGTTCATATTAACATAAAAATAGTAATACTTCAAGCATACTAACAAAGTAATCATGTCTTGTCAAAATAGCATAGCCAAAGAAAGCTTATCCCTACAAAATCATATAGTTAGGCTATGCTTCATTTTCATCACACAAAATACTCCCATCATGCACAACCCCGGTTTCAGCCAAGCAATTGGTTCATACTTTTTAACGCGCTTCAACCTTTTCAACTCTCACGCAATACATGAGCGCAAGCCATGGATATATCACTATATGTGGAATGGGATGGTGGTTGTGAAGAAGACAAAAAGGGATAAGATACTCTCACATCAACTAGGCGTATCAACGGGCTATGGAGATGCCCATTAATAGATATCAATGTGAGTGAGTAGGGATTGCCATGCAACGGATGCACTAGAGCTATAAATGTATGAAAGCTCAACAAAAGAAACTAAGTGGGTGTGCATCCAACTTGCTTGCTCACGAAGACCTATGGCATTTTGAGGAAGCCCATTAATGGAATATACAAGCCAAGTTCTATAATGAAAAATTCCCACTAGTATATGAAAGTGACAACATAGGAGACTCTCTATCATGAAGATCATGGTGCTACTTTGAAGCACAAGTGTGGAAAAAGGATAGTAACATTGTCCCTTCTCTTTCTTTTTATTTGGTGGACTTCTTTGGCCTCTTTTTTTTATTTGGGCTTCTTTGGCCTCTTTCATTTTTATAAAGTCCGGAGTCTCATCCCGACTTGTGGGGGAATCATAGTCTCCATCATCCTTTCCTCACTTGGGGCAATGCTCTAATAGTGAAGATCATCACACTTTCATTGATTTACAACTCAAGAATTACAACTCAATACTTAGAACAAAATATGACTCTATGTGAACGCCTCCGGCGGTGTACCGGGATATGCAATGAATCAAGAGTGACATGTATGAAAGAATTATGAAGGTGGCCTTGCCACAAATACGATGTCAACTACATGATCATGCGTACAATATGACAATGATGGAGTGTGTCATAGTAAACGGAACGGTGGAAAGTTGCACGGCAATATATCTCGAATGGCTATGGAAATGCCATAATAGGTAGGTATTGTGGCTGTTTTGAGGAAGGTAAATGGTGGGTGTATAATACCGCTAAAGTTGTGCGCATAAGAAAGGCTAGAAATGGTGGAAGTGTGAGAGTGCGATAATCCATGGACTCACATTAGTCATAAAGAACTCATATACTTATTGCAAAATTTTATTAGCCCTCGAAGCAAACTACTACTACGCATGCTCCTAGGGGAAGGGTTGGTAGGAGTTAACCATCACGTGATCCCGACCTCCACACATAAGGAAGGCAATCAAAATAGTACCCCATGCAACAAATTTGTTACACAACTTTTACCATGCGTGCATGCTATGGGACTTGCCAACTTTAACACAAGTATTTCTCAATTTCATAATTACCCCACTAGCATGACTCTAACATTACCACCTTTATATCTCAAAACAATTATCAAGTATCAAATTGATCATAGTGTTTAATGCACTCTATGATAGTTTTTATTATACCCAACTTGGATGCCCATCATTCTAGGACCATTTTATAACCATAGCAAATACCATGCTATTCTAAAAGACTCTCAAAATAATATAAGTGAAGCATGAGAGATCAATAATTTCTAAAAAAAAGCCACCGCCGTTTCTAAAAAGATATAAGTGAAATACTAGAGCAAAATTGTCTAGCTCAATAGATATAAGTGAAGCACATAGAGTATTCTAATAAATTCAATCATGAGTGTCTCTCCCAAAAGGTGTGTACAGCAAGGATGATTGTGGTAAACTAAAAAGCAAAGACTCATATCATACAAGACGCTCCAAGCAAAACACATATCATGTGGCGAATAAAAATATAGCTCCAAGTGAAGTTACCAATAGACGAAGACGAAAGAGGGGTAGTTGTCCTTGAATTATCTTGGGGTGCCATGGGCATCCCCAAGCTTAGGCTCTTGCCACTCCTTATTCCACAGTCCATCAAATCTTTACCCAAAACTTGAAAACTTCACAACACAAAACTCAACAGGAAATCTCATGAGCTCCATTAGTGCAAGAAAAAAACCACCACTTAAGGTACTTTAATGAACTCATTCTTTATTTATATTGGTGTTAAACCCACTGTGTTCTAACTTCTAATGTTCATACCCCCGATGCTAGCCATAGATTCATCAAAACAAGCAAACAACACACTAAAAACAGAATCTGTCAAAAATGTAATAGTCTCAGAGTAATCAGAACTTTTGAATACTTCGAACTCTAAAAATCCTACCAAAATAGGAAGTCCTGGAAATTTGACTATTGATCTACTTCAAAGGGCTAAATCACGAAAACTCATCTCATATTCCCTACGCTCAGCAAGAAGTTTTCTTTGTGGCAAGCAAAAGTAATCAAAAGGGCTAAATTTAATGGGATGTAAGTCCCCAAGATCAATCTCGGAGGTATGGGTTCTCTTCGCCCTTCATATTGTACAACAAATTCATCATTATAAGCATTATTTTGGCGTAAAGTCATAAGCCTATACTCAAGAGAATATCCTAACTCATTGTTTCAAATAGCAAAATCATTATTAAGTTCGAAATTCTATCAACTAGAGCATCGATAGGAACCTTTTTTTCTAAGGTTTTCATTGGGAGCAACATGATCTAGAGATTGAAAATGCATTATGTCCTCTTGGTTGAAGAGTATTGCTTCTATGGGAGGACGGCCATTGCCTACCCTATAATGCTAAAAATTTCTTTGGCTTATTTTATTATGAATCAACTCATGAGCCAAAAAGATAGTAGCCGACGCTAATGTAAGAATGCTCAATATTGGAAAATTCTAGAAAATCCTTTGAATGCAAGGATGCATATGCATAAACCGCCTTTCAAGTTCAACTATAAGCAAGGCGATAGCATCTCAGAAGGCTACTAGTTCTATGAAGAATAGAACAACCCATAGAAGGTAAAGCACCGCACAGTAAAGAAATCTTGAATGACCCTTTTCCAATAATATCACCACTACCAATTCAAAACTTTTTAGTATGCAAGATGGTAGGTTCTTCAACATGATCATCAAAAGCATCAAAATTTCCCATGTTATTACTATTGTCCTTATCAACAATAACCTGCCCAGTTTTAGACATAGTGGCAACAGTGTTTAAAGAAAAGAGGCGAACGGAAAGAGAGGGTGAATAAAACGGCAAGGGTGAAGTGGGGAGAGGAAAACGAGAGGCAAATGGCAAATAATGTAATGCAAGGAGATGAGTTTGTGATGGGTACTTGGTATGTTTTGACTTGAGTGAAGACCTCCCCGGCAATGGTGCCAGAAATCTTTCTTGCTACCTCTTGATCACTGCATTGGTTTTCCCTTGAATAGGAAAGGGTGATGCAGCAAAGTGGCATAAGTATTTCCCTCAGTTTTTGAGAACCAAGGTATCAATCCAGTAGGAGGCTCCACACATGTCCCTCGTACCTACACATACAAACAAGAACCTCGCAACCAATGCGATAAAGGGGTTGTCAATCCCTTCACGGCCACATGCGAAAGTGAGATCTGATAGAGATAATAAGACAAGATAAATATTTTTCGTATTTTTATGATATAGATTGGAAAGTAAAGATTGCAAAATAAGATATATGGGAAACTTATATAATGGAAAATAGACCCGGGGGCCATAGGTTTCACTAGTGGCTTCTCTCAAGATAGCATAAGTATTACGGTGGGTGAACAAATTACTGTCGAGCAATTTGTAGAAAAGTGCATAGTTATGAGAATATCTAGGCATGATCATGTATATAGGCATCACGTTCGCAATAAGTAGACCGAGTCCTTCCTACATCTACTATTATTACTCTTCACATCGACCGCTATCCAGCATGCATCTATATTATTAAGTTCATAAGAACAGAGTAACGCACTAGGCAAGATGACATGATGTAGAGGGATAAACTCAAACAATATGATATAAACCCCATCTTTTTATCCTCGATGGCAAAAATACAACACGTGCCTTGCTGCCCCTACCGTCACTGGGAAAGGACACCGCAAGATTGAACCCAAAGCTAAGCACTTCTCCCGTTGCAAGAAAGATCAATCTAGTAGGCCAAACCAAACTGATAATTCGAAGAGACTTGCAAAGATAACCAAGAGACTTCCAAAGATAACCAATCACACATAAAAGAATTCAGAGGAGATTCAAATATTTCTCATAGATAAACTTGATCATCAACCCGCAATTCATCGGATCTCGACAAACACACTGCAAAAAGAGTTACATCGAATAGATCTCCAAGAAGATCGAGGAGAACATTGTATTGAGATTCAAAGAGAGAGAAGAAGCCATCTATATAATAACTATGGACCCAAAGGTGTGTGGTAAACTACTCACAACTCATCTGAGAGGCCTTGGCGATGATGTAGAAGCCCTCCGTGATCGATTCCTTCCCATGAGCTACCGAAAAGGCTCCAAGATGGGATCTCACGGCATGTAAGGTTGCGGCGGTGGAAATAGGTTTCCGTGGTGCTCCTTGGTGTTTTCAAGGTATGCAAGTATATATAGGCAAAGGAAGTCGGTCGGGAGCCATGAGGGGCCCACGAGGGTGGGGCGCGCTCTAGGCGCGCCAGCACCTCGTGGCCGCCTCGGCCGCTTCTTGACGCCCACCCAAGTCTCATGGATTCTGCTTGTTCCAAAAGATTGCTCCCAAGGTTTCATCCTGCTTGGACTCGCTTGATATTCCTTTTCTTCAAACACCAAATAGGCAAAAACAACAATTTGGGCTGGGCCTCGTTAGTAGGTTAGTCCCAAAATGATATAAAAGTGTAAAGTAAAGCCCATAAACATCCAAAACGGGTAATATAATAGCATGGAACAATAAAAAATAATAGATACATTGGAGACGTATCACGCGGTGATCGCTATACCGCTTACCACCAATGTCTTATTTTGATTTGGTGGTATTGTTGGATGAAGCGGACCGACCAACCTTACATGACCACGCTCATGAGACCAGTTCCACCGATGCATATGCAACTAGTTTTGCATAAAGGTGGTTGGCGGTGTCTGCTTTCTCCAACTTTAGCTGAATCGAATTTGATCGCGAACGGTCCTTGTGAAGGTTAAAACATCAAACTTGATAAATCACCGCTGTGGTTTTTGTGCCGAGGTAAGCACGGTTCTTGCTAGAAGCCCGTAGCAGCCACGTAAAACTTGCAACAACAAAGTAGAGGACGCCTAACTTGGTTTTGCAGGCATGTTGTGATCCGATATGGTCAAGACATGATGTGATATACGTTGTTGTATGAGATGATCATGTTTTGTAAAAGTTATCGATAACCGGCAGAGCCTAATGGTTGTCGCTTATTGTATGAAATACAAACACTATGTAATTGCTTTACTTTATCACTAAGCGTAGCGATAGTCGAGAAGCAATAGTTGGCGAGACAATCATGACGCTATGATGGAGATCAAGGTGTCAAGTCGGTGACGATGGAGATCATGGAGTTGCTTTGGTGATGGAGATCAAAAGCACAAGATGATGATGGCCATATCATGTCACATATTTTGATTGCATGTTATGTTTATCTTTATGCATCTTATTTTGCTTAGTACGGCGTAGCATTATAAGATGATCCCTTACTAAAATTTCAAGGTATAAGTGTTCTCCCCGAGTATGCACCGCTATGTAAAGTTGAGACAACACGTGATGATCGGATGTGATAAGCTCTACGTTCAAATACAACGGGTGCAAGCCAGTTTTGCACATGCGGAATACTCGGAGCAGATGCAGACGTTATGAATGTTTGGCTAGCTCAATATGATGACTACTTGATAGTTTACTTCAACATGCTTTACGACTTAGAACCGGGACTTCAAAAATTGTTTTGAACACCACGGAGCATATGAGATGTTCCAAGAGCTGAAATTGGTATTTCAGAATCATGCCCGTGTCGAGAGGTATGAGACCTCTGACAAATACTTCGCCTAAAAATTGGAAGAGAATAGCTCAGCTAGTGAGCATGTGCTCAGAATGTCTGTGTACTACAATCGCGTGAATCAAGTGGGAGTTAACCTTCCAGATAAGATAGTGATTGACAGAGTTCTCTAGTCACCAGCACCAAGTTACTGGAACTTCGTGATGAACTATAATATGCAAGGGATGACGAAAGTGATTCCTGAGCTCTTTGTGATGCTGAAATCGATGAAGGTAGAAATCAAGAAAAAGCATCAAGTTGATGATTAAACAAGACCACTAGTCTAAAGAAAAGGGCAAAAGGAAAGAAAGGGAACTTCAAGAAGAATGGCAAGCAAGTTTTCACTCCCGTAAAGAAGCCCAAAGTTGGACCTAAGCCTGAATCTGAGTGCTTCTACTACAAAGGAATGGTCATTGGAAGCGGAACTACCCCAAATATTTCGCGGATAAGAAGGATGGCAAACTGAACAAATGTATATTTGATATACATGTTATTTATGTGTACCTTACTAGTGCTCGTACTAGCCCCTCGGTATTTTATACATGTTCGTTGCTAAGATTAGTAGCTCAAATAGGAGTTGCGTAATAAATAGAGACTATTTGAGGGTGGAGGACGATGTGTATTGAAGTGGTTCCAAGATTGATATGATCATCATCACACACTCCCTATACTTTCGGTATTAGTATTGAACCTAAATAAATGTTATTTGGTGTTTTGCATTAAGCATGAATATGATTAGATCATGTTTATTGCAACATGGTTATTTATTTAAAACAGAGAGTAACTGTTATTCTGTTTACATGAATAAAACCTTCTATGGTCGTACACCCAATGTTAATGCTTTATTGAATCTCGACCGTAGTGATACACATATTTGTAGTACTGGTGTCAAAAGATGCAAACTTGATAATGATAGTGCAACATACTTGTGGCACTGCCGTTTGGGTCATATCGGTGTAAAGCGCATGAAGAAACTCCATGCAGATGGACTTTTGGAATCACTTGATTATGAATCATTTGATACTTATAACCATGTCTTATGGGCAAGATGACTAAAACTCCGCTTCTCCAAATAATGGAACGAGCTAATGACTTATTGGAAATAACACATACCGATGTATGCGGTCCAATGAGTGTTGAGGCTCGTGGCGATATCGTTATTTTCTCGACCTTCATAGATGATTTGAGCAGATATGGGTATATCTACTTAATGAACACAAGTCTCACACATTTGAAAAGTTCAAAGAATTTCAGAGTGAAGTGGAGAATCATCGTAATAAAAAATAAAGTTTCTACGATCCGATCGTGGAGGTGAATATTTGAGCTACGAAGTTTCGCTTTCATTTAAAACAATGTGGAATAGTTTCACAGCTCATGCCACCGAACACCACAACAGAATGGTGTGTTCAAACGTCAGAATCAAGACTTTATTAGATATGGTGCGATCTATGATGTCTCTTATCGATTTACCACTATCATTTTGGGGTTATGCATTAGAGACAGCTACATTCACGTTAAATAGGGCATCGCCAAAACTGCTGAGACGACACCAGATGAACTGTGGTTTGGCAACAAACCTAAGTTGGCATTTCTTAAAATTTGGGGTTGCGACACTTATGTCAAAAGGCTTCAACCCGATAAGATCGAACCCAAAATCAGAGAAGTGCATATTCCTAGGATTCCCTAAGGAAACAATTGGGTAAACCTTCCATCATAGATCCAAAGACAAAATCTTTATTGTTGAGAATGGGTCCTTTCTAAAGGAGTTTCTCTCGAAAGGAGTGAGTAGGAGGAAAGTAGAACTTGATGAGGTAACTGCATCTTCTCTCAATTTGGAAAGTAACTCATCCGAGAAATCCGCTCCCATGATGCCTATACCAACCGGAGAGGAAGCTAAAGATAATGATCATGAAACTTCAGATCAAGTTGCTACAAAACCTCAGAGGTCAATGAGAGCATGATCCGTGATCGAGTGGTATGGTAATCCTGCTCGAAGTCATGTTACTTGACCACCATTTAACCTATGAACTATGAAGAAGCGATGATGAGCCAAGATTCCAATAAATGGCTTGAGGCCATGAAATTTGAGATAGGATCCATGTATGAGAACAAAGGGTGGACTTTAGTGGATTTGCCCGATGATCCCCGACCCATAGAGAATAAATGGATCTTCAAGAAGAAGACCGATAATCGATGGTAATGTTTCGCTTATAAAGCTTGACTTGTCGCAAAAGTTTTCGACAAGTTCAAGGAGTTGACTACGATGAGACTTTCTCACCCGTAATGATGCGTAAGTCTGTCTGAATCATGTTAGCAATTGCCGCATTTTATTATTATGAAATTTGGTAAAAGGATGTCAAAACCGCATTCCTTAATGGATTTCTTAATGAAGAGTTGTATATGATGCAACCATAAGGTCTTATCGATCCTAAAGGTGCTAATAAAGTGTGCAACCTCCAATGATCCATTTATGGACTCGTGCAAGCATCTCGAGTTGGAATATACGCTTTGATGAGTTGATCAAAGCACATAGTTTTATACAAACTTATGTGAAGCCTCAGATTTACAATAAAATGTGGGAGCACTACATCCTTTCTCGATAAGTATATGTGAATGACATATTGTTGATCGGAAATGATGTAGAATTTCCCGAAAGAATAAAGGAGAGTTTGAAAGGAGTTTTTCAAAGAAAGACCTCGTGAAGTTGCATACATATTGGGCATCAAGATCTATAGAGATAGATCAAGACGCTTGATAAGATTTTTCAATGAGTACATACCTTGACAAGTTTTTGAAGTAGTTCAAAATGGAATAGTAAAGAAAGGAGTTTTTGCCTCGGTTGTAAGGTGTAAAGTTGAGTAAGACTCAAAATCCGACCACGGCAAAAATAGAAAGAGAATGAAAGTCATTCCCTATGCCTCGTTGATACGCCTCCAATGTATCTATAATTTTGATTGCTCCATGCTACTTTATCTACTGTTTTGGACTATATTGGGCTTTATTTTCCACTTATATATTTTTTTGGGACTAACTTATTAACCGGAGGCCCAAATTGTAATTGTGTTTTTGCCTATTTCAAAGTTTCAAGAAATGGAATATCAAACGGAGTCCAAACGGAATGAAACCTTCGAATGTGATTTTCTCACCGAACGTGATCCAGAGACTCTGACCGCCCAAGGAACAAAAGAGGCGGTCACGAGGGTGGGCGCCGCACGCCCGCCTCGCGCCCCGTTGCTCCCACCGACGCATTCTTCCTCCTATATATACCTATGTATCCCCAAACGATCGTAAGAGGAGCCAAAACCTAATTCCACCGCCAAGAACCTTCTCAGATCCACGAGATCCCATCTTGGGTCCTGTTCGAGTTCACGAGGGGGCATCCACCACGGAGGGCTTCTACATCAACACCATAACGCCTCCGATGAAGTGTGAGTAGTTTACTTCAGACCTTCGGGTCCATAGCTAGTAGCTAGATGGCTTCTTCTCTCTTCTCGATCTCAATACAATGTTCTCCTCTCTCGTGGAGATCTATTCGATGTAATCTTCTTTTATGTGTGTTTGTTGAGACCGATGAATTGTGGGTTTATGATCCAAAGTTATCTATGAACAATATTTGAATCTTCTCTCAATTCTTTTATGTATGATTGATTTATCTTTGCAAGTCTATTCGAATTATCCTTTTGGTTTGGCCAACTAGATTAGTGGTTCTTGCAATGGGAGAAGTGCTTAGCTTTGGGTTCAATCTTGCGTGTCCTTTCCCAAAGGATGTATAAGCAAAGGCACGATTGTATTGTTGCCATCGAGGATAACAAGATGGTTTTTTATCATATTGCATGAATTTATCCTCTACATCATGTCATCTTGCTTAATGCTACTCGCTTTTTAACTTAATACTCTAGATGCATGTTGGATAGCGGTCGATGAGTGGAGTACTAGTAGTAGATGCGTAATCGCTTCAATCTACTTGTCTCGGACGTGATGCCTATATACATGATCATACCTAGATATACTCATAACTATGCTCAATTCTCACAATTGCTCAACAAGAATTTGTTCACCCACCGAGAATATCTATGCTCTTGAGAGAAGCCACTAGTGAAACCTATGGCCCCGGTCTATTCTCATCATATCAATCTCCATTACTTTATTACTTGCTTTGTTTTTACTTTGCCTTTTACTTTTCACTTTTCATCTATATACCAAAAATACCAAAAATATTATTTATCATCTCTATCGATCTCACTCGTAAGTGATCAGAAGGGATTGACAACCCCTAATCGCTGGTTGCAGGAGCTGTCTTTGTGTAGGTACGAGGACTTGTGCGTGGTCTCCCATCGGATTGATACCTTGGTTCTCAAAACCGAGGGAAATACTTACGCTACTTTGCTGCATCATCCTCTCCTCTTCGGGGAAATCCAACGCAGTGCTCAAGAGGTAGCACTCAGCCATAGGTTCTATAAAGTATGCTATGTTGTGTACCAAACCTATTGTGTACCTTTTCATGAGTTTGGCATGGGGGTATGATAGTTCTCCAGGAGTGGATCACTGGACAGTGGTCAAAGTTATCTTTAGTTACCTAAGAGGACTAAGGAAATATTTCTTGGTTATGGTGGTGATAAAGAGTTCGTCGCAAAGAGTTACGTCGATGCAAGCTTTTACACCGATCCGGATGACTTTGAGTCTCAATCTGGATACATATTGAAAGTGGGAGCAATTAGCTAGAGTATCTCGATGCAGAGCATTGTATACATAGAAAATTTGCAAAATACATACGGCTCTGAATATAGCATACCCATTGACTAAACTTCTCTCACAAACAAAACATGATCACACCTTAGTACCCTTTGGGTGTTAATCACATAGCGATGTGAACTAGATTATTGACTCTAGTAAACCCTTTGGTTGTTGGTCACATGGAGATGTGAGCTATGGGTGTTAATCACATACAAATGCGAACTATTACTGTTAAATCACATGGCGATGCGAACTAGATTATTGACTCTAGTGCAAGTGGGAGACTGAAGGAAATATGCCCTAGAGGCAATAATAAAGTTGTTATTTTATATTTCCTTATTCATGGTAAATGTTTATTATATATGCTAGAATTGTATTAATCGGAAACTTGATACATGTGTGAATACATAGACAAAACACCGTGTCCCTAGTATGCCTCTACTAGACTAGCTCGTTGATCAAAGATGGTTAAGTTTCCTAGCCATGGACATGTGTTGTCATTTGATGAACGGGATCACATCATTAGGAGAATGATGTGATGGACAAGGCCCATCCGTTAGCATAGCATAATGATCATTTAGTTTTATTGCTACTGCTTTCTTCATGTCAAATACATATTCCTCCGACTATGAGATTATGCAACTCCCGAACACCGGAGAAATGCCTTATGTGCTATCAAACGTCACAACGTAACTGGGTGATTATAAAGAAGCTCTACAGGTATCTCTGAAGGTGTTTGTTGGGTTGGCATAGACTGAGATTAGGATTTGTCACTCCGAGTATCGGAGAGGTATCTTGTAACACCCCAGATGTATCATGTCCCATTTTGGCAATATATCAACTTGACCTTCATCCATTTCTTGTGGGTTTTTTCATGTTTGGCCTAATCTTGTTTGGTTATGTGGTTTTATTCTTTTCTTTGTCATGCTCATCTTACCATATTGCATTTGTGCCTCTTGTCATTTTGCATTCATCCTCATTATGTAGTGCATCTTCATCTCATGTCATCTCATGTTGCATGTTGTCATTCATGTTGTTGCCATGAGCATCATGGGCATAACCTTGTCCCCCCCTTCCAACCATGGCACCTTCACTTCTCCTCCTTTCCTTCTCTTATCAAGTGCCATTTTTTCTTTCTCTATTAATGTTCATATTCTCCCAGTAAATCTTGCTCCTTGCCCTAAACCTCTCGCCAAAGATCTCCTTATTTGAAGTTGTTTTGGTCGTTCAATGACACAAGTTTGAAAATATTTCAAACTTGTCTTATTTTTCACCTCTAAAATGCCCAATGCAATTTACTAAAATAGTGGATAATTCCAGAGTTGGAGAATATTTTCTTTATCCTCTAACTCCTCTTCTTTTTCCCTGAACTTTTCTGCTTTCCATTTCGCTTTTAAAAAATGGAAATGCAACACCAGAAGCAGCAACAAGAAGAACCCCCTGGCCTCGGCCTCCCAGTGCCGCCCAGCTTAGCACCGCCACCACCAGCCCAGCTAGCACGCCACCAGCTTCGCCGTCTGCCACTGCCGCTTCTCACCCATCCACCCTGTTACTCAAAGAGTCTCAGACGCCCACGTGGGACAGGTCGGTCCCGCCGCCGCCGCCCCCGCTCCTCGCACCCACCTTTTCCTCTCCTCTCGCCATCGCCATGGGGACCGCGAGCACGATCAAGACGTGAGCTCGCTCGCCGCTTCTAGCCCTTTAAGCCCCAGCCCCGGTCCTCGCTGCCTAGGGTTTCCTCGTCCGCCGCCGCTCGTAAGATTAGCCACCAGATCCATCGCGCCATCGCCACCCCGAACGCATCGAGAGCGCTCGCTCGCCGGCGCGTGTTCCTTCGCCTCTACCCTGCTCGGGCGGTCCATCTTCTTCCCCGCCGCCCACTACGCCCCGCTGCCGACTACGTGGAGCCGAGCCCTCGCAACGACCGCTTTTCCTCGTTTCAACCCGCCGCCGACGTGTTCGACCACCACACCGCCGCTTTCTCCACCTCCCGCTAAGCAAAGCGCACTGCTTGTGGTGAGCACACCCATCTTCCCGCCCTTTTCCTCATTTGCATGTTTAACCGCGGCCGCCATGGGCGTCCGATTCGCCATTGTCGGACTCGCCTCCGGCGAAAGTGTTCACCTCTTTAGCCTCTTTGCACATGTCCATAGGCTTCGCCATATCACGAGGGTAGATCCGCGTTTCCGCCGCTTCTTCAAACCCAGCCTACTGTCGTGGTTTAGTTCGTCGCCGCCGCTCGACCTCGCCGCCGGCAGCGCATTGCCGCCAGCATGCCGTAGGTGTTCCAGCGCGAGCGCTGGTTTTCTTGCGATCTCAGAGCACCCATCCGCCACTCTAGGGCACCGAGCTGCTCCGTGATCCTCTGCCGCCTCGCCGCCGCCGGTGTTCTCCGCTGGTTTGCTCTGCTTTTGGTCGCCAGAGTAGCTTGGTAAGAGGAGCAGAACCCTCCTCTGTCACCATCGCTGGCTAGCCTAGTGGCTCGAGCCTGCTGTTGAACCCAAATGACCGGGTTCGATCGCCATGGGCGCAAGTTAAACCCCACCTTTTGTTCTCGGTCATGTAAGATAGTGTGTGTATGACAAAGGTGGCCCCACCGTCATCCTCCCCTAGCCTCTGCTTTTCTTTTTTTATTTATTTATTTTATTCCCCAAATAATATTCCATTTCTGCATGTAGTACCTTTCCATTTCGGCAAGTCCTTTTCTCGACATTTCCAATTATGGAAAAATGCCTTTTCTGTCATAATCCATTTTAGGTGTTTTAACTTAATGCACTTGTGACTATTTTTCTACAACAACCTAGACATATTGTATATGTTTTTGGGTAGAAAATCCCACCAATCCAGTGGTGGCATTAGTTTCTGATTTGAGCAAGTTCATGAACATGTCATTTTACATCATGATGTTATCTTGTCATTCTTGTGTGTTTTATTTCAAGCATGCTATGAGGTTGTTTTGCTCAAGGATAGCTTCATTTTCATGCCTACTTCATGTTAGTACTTGTTCCATGCCATGATATGCCCGGTAGCGAAGTTAATCAAGCTTGTAAAGATGCCATGTTGAATCTGCTTTTGCCATGTCCTCAAATTTCACCAAGTCTCGAACTCATAATAAAAACTTGCTATGTTTACATGGGTGCCATCATTTCTTATGGTCCTTTTGGCTTATGGTCAAGAAGGGACTATTGATCTATGCTTTGAGTAGATTCATGTCATGCCTTGTTTTGCTATTATAAGTTCCTCAGTAGCATGTTGTTTGCTTGCTCTAAACATGCCTTCCTCGATGTTAATTTCGCATGCTAGTATTTTCACCGTGAACTCCGATATTTTTGCACTTTCACCATGCTTGTTTGAACATGTTATGATGTGATTTAGCCGTAGCTCGTTGTTCCTCTTTGTTAAGCATCTCCCGTAGATCAACGCCATATGCTTTGTTTTTATGTTGGGGTGTCAGAGCATAGTTTCTTGTTGCTTGATAAGTGGCATCGTGCTGTTAAACGCAGATTTGCGTCATCCTTGTTTTGCTTGTCATTTGCAAACCGTGCATCCTATTCCGGTGATCTTTACATCGATTTCAACTGAAATCATCTCTTTCCAGTGGCATAATTGGTTTGCCAAGTTGATGCCCGGTTCATCATTTTCCTTCCAGAGCACACATATGCATTGCATATCACATCTCGCATCGCATGCCATGTATTGCATCATATTGCTTGTGCATTGATCCTTGTTTGATTGTGGTTCCGTTGCTTGTGTTCTTGCTTTGGGTAGAACCGGGAGACGAGTACGTGAACGAGGAACCTGTTGAGAACGCCTACGAGGATCAAGCCTTCGACAACTCTGAGAACCTTGTAGGCAAGATGACCATACCTTCGAAATCACTTCTATCTTGGCTTGCTAGATGCTCGCTCTTTTGCTATGCCTATGCTGCGATACCTACCACTTGCTATACCATGTCACCCATATTGCCATGTCAACCTCTAACCATCCTTTCCTAGCAAACCGCTGATTGGCTATGTTACCGCTTTGCTCAGCCCTCTTATAGCGCTGTAGTTGCAGTGAAGATGAAGTTTGTTCCTTGTTGAACACGGTTATTTTGGGATATCCCAATATCTATTGTTTTTAATTAATGCATCTATATACTTGGTAAAGGGTGGAAGGCTTGGCCTTATGCCCGGTGTTTTGTTCCACTCTTGCCACCCTAGTTTCCGCCATACCGTGTTATGTTCCTTGGTTTTATGCTCTTTACGCTGTTGGGTGATTTATGGGACCCCGTGATGTCGCTTTGAATAAAACTCCTCCCGCAAGGCCCAACCTTGGTTTTACCATTTGCCACCTACACCCCTTTTTCCCTTGGGTTTTCATGAGCCCGAGAGTCATCTTTATTTTAGCCCCCGGCCGCTGCTCTTCGAAAGTGTTGGTCCGAACCGGCAGACCGAGGGGCCACCACGGGCAACTCGAGGGCTGGTTTTACTCAGAGGTCGACCCATCCATTGTGCCCTCGAGAACGAGATATGTGCAGCTCCTATCGGGATTTGTTGGCACACGGGTGGTCTTGCTGGTCTAGTTTTACCATTGTCGAAATGTCATGCGAACCGATTCCAAGATCGATCGGGTCTTCCCGGAGAAGGTTTATTCTTCGCTGACCGTGAGAGCTTGTGATGGGCTGTTGGGACACCCCGCAGGTATTATCTTTCAAAGCCGTGCCTGCGTTATGAGGCGATGGGAATTTGTTAATGTCCGTTGTAGAAAACCCGGTTGACCTTAATTAAAATACATCAACTGCAGTGTAACTGGTGGTCCTTCTCGACGGAGTCCGTGAAGTGAACACGGTGTTGGAGTTATGTTTGACGTAAGTAGTTTCGTGATCACTTGATCGCTACTAGCTTCGCGACTGCTTTGCTTCTCTTCTCGCTTCTTTTTGCGCATGTAGACACCATATATGCTAGTCGCTGTCGCAGCTCCACCTCATTACACCAGCCTTCCTTGCTTAAATAGTCTTGATCTCGCTGGTGTGAGATTGTCGAGTCCCCGTGGCTCATGATTCTACTAAAATGTATGCAGTACCGATGATACCAAATACAGAGGGCGAATCGAGCTGAAGTGGGAATTTGATGAGGCCCTTGGTCGTTACTATGTTTCTTTTCCGCATTTATCAAGAGCGGAGTCCAGCTTGGCGATAGGGGATCTGTGTTGCATTTGAGATAGTCTTCTTTTATTTTGGTTCCGTAGTCGGACCTTGAGTGTAAACCTAATGATGGATGTTTATTTATGTATTGTGTGAAGTGGCGATCGAAGCCAACTATGTATCTCTTCCTTATGTATTAGATGGATTGTGCGAAGATTACCTCACTTGCGACATTGCTTTCCATGCGGTTATGCTCTAAGTTGTGCTTCACACGGGAGATATAGCCGCATCGAGGGCGTGATGTTGGTAATCGAGCCGGGCCCCGACCTTAGGAGCCCCACCGCTGATTGTTTTAGGCCGAGTTGTGTCTAGAAAATGTTTTGAGTCATTTAGGATTATATATATCGGAGAGTTAGGAATTTTTTACTCCTCACCCCTTCAGAGCTCGTGAGGTCTCCCGACGAGAAGTTTTGACTTTCTCTTCTCAAATTTCACTAAAATATATTTTTAGGATCATGCGGTATCTTGGAATCGTTCGATGGTTTTATGATGAGAACATTGTCTTGGTACCTCCCGTCAGGGTTTAGTGGAAATGTCCCGGAGTTGAGATCTCGAGGTGTCGCCGCCATAATTTTATCGCTGCAGCTCGAATACCGAGTTTAGTACCGACATCGAAAATCTCTTTTATGCGTTCACAGGTGAGATAACCCCGCTAATCCAAAGATCGAGGTGAGTACGGAGTATTGCCATGACTCGATAACGGATGTTTTTCAAGGTTGAGGTACACGATTTACGGTTTCTTGGTTATGTGTTGAAGGATGGATACAATTGGATGTAGGGATTGTTAGTTTGGGTGAGATATATTGCTTCCTCGTATCCCCAACACCTGATTGCATAACCGAAAGTTTCGGGAGTTTATAGGTGGGATTCAAGTAGCTCTAGCATTTCTTCCGCAGATATTTGGTTTGTGATTGGGTAATCCTTACCACATATTTGTTCCATTCATACCTTGTTTTTATTTTCATTCATCAATCTCTTATCAAGTGGCTTCTCACCTTAATGGACATGATGTTTACTTTGGAATTCATTCATTCATCCCTGTTCAATGTTTATTGTGAAGACTATATGTTGCAATTTCTATCCGCTGATTCAACTTGTCTATCTGCTCATCAAGATGCTAACGGATGTCACCTCTTCAGATGGCTCCGCCAATGCGCCGTAATCCGAACGCAGTGATGGGAATCAAAGTAACCTCCACCTCCACCTCCGCCCGGAGGCATGGCAAACTTTGATGGCAACCACTAACGCCAACGCCATTGTTGATCCAAATTGATGCAAGAGCGTAACCAAGGCCAAGGCAACCAAGGAATCAAGGTCAAGGGCAGTTCTACCATCACCCCGCCTCCTACCCTCAATCAGCCTTGCAAATCAGCTAAAGTCTTTCACCATCGTGTCGAGGCCACAGACGCCGATTTATTGGCTCGTGGATATCAACAAGCATTTCAATGCAGCAATGTCGCACTCGAGGACTACATCAAGTTCAAGGCTTTTCAGCTCAAGGATCAGCAAATTGATTGGTTCCAACAATACAAGGATTCAAGAGGAGGTCGAGTGATTACTTGACTGACTTCTGTCGGGACTTTAAAGCTCACCACATTCCTACCAAAGGTTGTTGAGAGCAAGCGTGAGGAGTTCCGCATCTCAAGCAAGGAAACATGTCAAGTACTAATACAACAAACAGTTTCGTAAACTTGCTCGCTTTGCTAAACAAGACATTCCCGATGAAAAGAGTATGATCTATCGCTCAGAGGTGGCCTTAGAGAGGATCTCAGTTAGCTCTTGTTCTTTTGAGCCTACTCAGCTTTGATCAATTCTACAATATGGCACTCAAGCAAGAAGGTGCTCACCAAGTGTGAGGCTTCAAAGAAGAGAAATAGCAATGCGCTCAGTCTTCTTCTTCCTCTCAAGTGGCAGCCAAGCAGAAAAGTTCTACCTTCCTCCTCCTCCGCTCGCACCCTTACCAACAGAAGAACTCAGTGGTCGTGGATCTTCCCACCCACCCAACCCAAGCTACTAGAACAAGTCTCAGCCTCAAGCTCCAAAGTCAAATGCTCCTTATCACCGTCCCGCCTCAGAGGTGACTCGCAACAAGTGCCAGCAGAAGGGTCACTATGCGAACAAATGCTTCAACCAAAGGCGCCTTCCTCCTCCTCCTCCTCCTGTGAGGTCTTCAAGCAATGCAGTGGTCAAGCATAATCCCAAGTATGCAAAGGTGAACATGATGAATGCAACGCAAGCAGAGGATTCTTCCGACGTGATAATGGGTAATCTTCGCTAATGATATTCCCGCAAAGTTTTATTTGATACCGTGCATCGCATTGTTTCATGTCAACACCGCTTTTACCAAGCATGATTTCTCTTCGAATATTTGGATAAAACTCTAGCAATTGTTTCCGCAAGCACATGAGTTCTCGCTTGATGGTTCCAAATGTCGGTATCATGATGGACGACTATAAATTTCTGTCTTCTCCAGCTTGTTCTTGGTGACTCGGATATTGATCTAATTCTCGGATGGATCGCTTTCAAAGACAAAGCTCAACTTGATTGTGCTGCCAGTGCATTCAATTGACACACTCTTCCGAGGATGTTATCATCTATGCCGCCGTGATGAAACCATTCGGTTGTTTTCTCTCAATGAGAAGGGCGAGTTGATGCTATCTCTCGATTCTAGTCGCTTAGAGTACCAAGATGTCTTTCCGTAAGAGCTTCCGGTATGCCTCCTCATCGCCACCGAATTCAGTATCGATCTTGAGCCCGCATCAACCCGCTTGCAAGCGCCCCACAAGCTTGGACCCAAGGAGCTGAAAGAATTGAAGAAACAGCTCGATGAACAAGAGCGTCTGGTTTGATCGCATCGAGTTCATCTCCATGGGGATGTGGAGTTCTTTTGTCCGTAAGAAGGATGGCACGGACCGACTTTTGTGTTGATTACCATCCATTGAACAAGAAGACAATCAAGAACAAGTATCCACTTCCCAACATCAATGAGTTATTCGAGCAACTCAAAGGTGCTAAAGTATTCTCCAAGCTTGACCTTCAGATGGGTTATCATCGATTCAGATTCGTGAGCAAGATATTCCCAAGACAACATTCGTAACAAGCTTTGGTTCTTATGAATATACCGTCATGTCTTTCGCCTTGTCAATGCTCCTCCAACTTTCTCTCGCATGATGAACTTTATCTTCAACCCCTACACCAATGATTTCGCCTTGGTGTATCTCGATGATATTTTGGTCTTCCAAGAACAAGGTGATCATGCCAAACATTTGCGATTGGTGCTCGACAAGCTCAGAGAGCATCAATTCTATGCGAAGTTTTCCAAATGTGAGTTCGCTTGATGAAGTTCTTTATCTTGGTCATATCATCTCCGCCAAGGAATTGCTGTTAATCCGCGAAGGTTTCGCGGTTCGATTGGGAACCCTCGTATCGTCAAGCAGCCCGCAGCTTTTCTTGGTCTTGCAAGCTATTGTCAAGATTCGCTGAGAACTTCTAAGATTGCAAAGCCTCTTTCCAACCTCCTCCGTAAGCATGTCAAGTATGTCCGACGCCGAGTGTGATGTCGCTTTCAACACCCTCAAAGAGAAGCTAGTTATAGCTCCTGCCTTGACTCTCTCCCGATGAATCCAAACCATTCAAGTTTTCTGTGATGCTTCCTTGCAAGGTCTCTGCTGTGTTAATGCAAGAGAAGAAGGTTGTGGCCTATACCTCTCGCCAGCTTGAAGCCCAACGAAAAGAACTACCCCACTCACGATCTCGAGTTGGCGGCATTGTCCATGCATTGATAACATGGAGACATCTCTTGTTGGGAAGGAAAGTGGACATTTTCACCGATCACAAGAGTCTCAAGTATATCTTCACTCAACCAAACCTCAACCTCGTGCAAACTCGATGGGTCGAAATGATTCAAGAGTACAATCCAAGTATTGAATACACTCGGCAAGGCGAATGTGATTGCGATGCTCGAAAGCGTAAAAGCTTATTGCAACAGTCTAATTCTCAAGCCCTTTCAACCGGATCTTTGTGAAGCTTTCCGCAAGCTGAATCTTCAAGTTGTTCCTCAAGGCTTTCTTGGCAACCTCATAGTCTCTCCTTCTTTGGAAGATCAAATTCGTGAGGCACAACTCCTGGATACCATGGTGAAGAAAGTGAAACGTGGTATTGACAAGGCCATTTCCAAATACAAGTGCTATCGCTTGGATGACAAAGACACTCTTTTCTTCGAGGATCGAATTGTGGTTCCTAAAGGCGATCTGAGAAAAGTCATCATGAATGAGGCACACAATTCTTTCTATCCATTCATCCCGAAGTACGAAGATGTACCATGACCTCAAGCAACAGACAGGACTCGAATGAAGCGAGAAATTGCTCAATTCGTGAATGAATGTGATGTCCGCAGTATGTGAAAGCAGTAACACCAAAGACCAGCTGGTCTCCTCCAACCTCTTGCTATTCCGAATGGAAGTTTGATCATATCGAGATGGACTTCGTGACTGGTTTTCCTAAGTCCAAGCGTGGAAATGATGCTATCTTCGTTGTCATTGACAAGCTTACTAAAGTGGCTCATTTTCTTCCTATCAAAGAATCTATCACAAAGAGCTCACCGGCAGAGCTATACACCTCCGAATTGTCTCCTTGCATGGTATTCCACAATTGATCTCTTCAGCACTGTGGAAGCATCTTCACTTCAAAGTTCGGGAATCCTTTCGTAAGGCCATGGGCACCAACATTCGCTTTCAAAGACAGCTTTCCATCCTCAAACTAGTGGCCAAGTCGAGCGATTCAATCAAATCCTTGAAGATATGCTCGTGGCTTGTGTCATTTCCTTTGGCATGAAGTGGAAGATTGTCTTCCATATGCCGAAGTTCTCCTACAACAACAGCTTCCAAGCGAAGTTCGCAAGGCCCCATTCAAATTCTCTATGGCAGAAGTGTCGATTCTCTCAATTGGTCCGAGATGTGAATGCCAACTTCTTGGCAACGACTTGATCACGTGGTCAAGAAATGTGCAAAGTCATTCGTGAGAATCAAAGTCCGCACAATCGCGCTGTAAGGGCTATTATGATGACAAGCACCGTGATGTGGCTTTTGAAATCGGAGACCATGTCTACCTCCGCTCTCTCCAATGAAAGGCACTCGCCGCTTCGTATCAAAGGAAGCTTGCCCTAGATATGTGGGTCCTTCAAGATCATTGGCAAAAGAGGCGATCTCGCCTATCAACTTGAGCTTCCATCCAACTTTGCAAACGTGCACGATGTGTTTCACGTGTCACAGCTCCTCAAGTGCTTCAAGATTCCTGAGCGCACTATCAACTTTGAAGAAATTGACCTCCAACAAGATCTTTCTTATCATGAGCACCCCATTGCTATTCTTGAAGAAACCGAGCGCAAGACTCGCAACAAGTCAATCAAATTCCTGAAAGTAAAGTGGTCAAACCATTCCGACCGAGAAGCCACCTGGGAGCACGAGGATCACCTCCGTTCCGAATATCCGGAGTTCTTTCAGTCCTAGATCTTGGGACGAGATCCTCTTGTAGTGGAGGAGAGTTGTAACACCCCAGATGTATCATGTCCCATTTTGGCAATATATCAACTTGACCTTCATCCATTTCTTGTGGGGTTTTTCATGTTTGGCCTAATCTTGTTTGGTTATGTGGTTTTATTCTTTTCTTTGTCATGCTCATCTTACCATATTGCATTTGTGCCTCTTGTCATTTTGCATTCATCCTCATTATGTAGTGCATCTTCATCTCATGTTGCATGTTGTCATTCATGTTGTTGCCATGAGCATCATGGGCATAACCTTGTCCCCCCCCTTCCAACCATGGCACCTTCACTTCTCCTCCTTTCCTTCTCTTATCAAGTGCCATTTTTTCTTTCTCTATTCATATTCTCCTCAGAATCTTGCTCCTTGCCCTAAACCTCTCTCGCCAAAGATCTCCTTATTTGAAGTTGTTTTGGTCAAAGAATGACACAAGTTTGAAAATATTTCAAACTTGTCTTATTTTTCTACCTCTAAAATGCCCAATGCAATTTACTAAAATAGTGGATAATTCCAGAGTTGGAGAATATTTTCTTTATCCTCTAACTCCTCTTCTTTTTCCCTCGAGCTTTTCTGCTTTCCATTTCGCTTTAAAAATGGAAATGCAAAGACCAAAGAAGCAGCCAACAAGAAGAACCCCCGGGCCTCGGCCTCCCAGCCGGCCCAGCTTAGCACCGGCTGCCACCAGCCCAGCTTAGCTGGCCACCACCGCCGTGCCGCTTTGTCGCTTCTCACCCAGCCACCCTGCTACCCAAAGAGCTCAGACGCCCACGTGGACAGGTCGGTCCCGCCCCGCCCCCTGCTCCCTCGACCCACCTTTTTCCTCTCTCTCGCTGTCGCCATGGGGACCGCGAGCACGATCGCACAGGAGCTCGCCCGCCGCTTCTAGCCCTTTAAGCCCCAGCCCCCCTGTCCTCGCCATCTAGGGTTTCCCTCGCCGCCGCTTTCGTAAGATTAGCCACCAGATCCATCGCGCCATCGCCACCCCGAACGCATCGAGAGCGCTGCCTCGCCGCCGGCGTGTTCTCCTTGGCCTCTACCCCATCCGGCGGTCCATCTTCTTCCCTTCGCAACTACGCCCCTGCTGCCGACCACGTGGAGCCGGAGCCCCGTGCAACGACCGCTTTTCCTCGCTTTCAACCCGCCGCCGACGTGTTCGACCACCACCATCGCCGCCTTCGCCCACCTCCCGCTAAGCTAAGCGCACTCTCGTGCTTGTGGTGAGCACACCCATCTTCCCGCCCTTTTCCCTCGCTTGCATGTTTAACCGCGCCGCCATGCCACTCCGATCTCGCCATTGCCGGACTCGTCTCCCGCGAAAGTGCTCGACCTCTTTAGCCTCTCTCGCACATGTCCATAGGCTTGGCCATATCACGAGGGTAGATCCGCCTTCTCGCTTCTTTAAACCCAGCGCTGTCAGTGGTTTAGTTCGCCGCCCGCCTGACCTCGCCGCCGGCAGCGCTTCCGCCGCCATGCCGTCAGGCGCTCCAGCGCGAGCTGGTTTCTTGCAATCTCAGTAGCACCCATCCGCCACTCCGCTAGGGCGCCGAGCTGCCCGGTGATCCTCCGCGCCTGGCCGCGCCGGTGTTCTCCGCTGGTTTGCTCTGCTTTGGTCGTCACTGTAGCAGTTGGTAAGAGGAGCAAACCTCCTCCTCCGACAGCCATCGTTGGCTAGCCTAGTGGCTCGAGCTGCTCTATTGCAACCCAAATGACCGGGTTCGATTCATGGGCGCAAGTTAAACCCCACCTTTTGTTCTGTCATAAAGAAGATGTGTGTATGACAGTGGCCCCACCTGTCATCCTCCCCTAGCCTCTGCTTTTCTTTTTTTTTATTTTATTCCCAAATAATATTCCATTTCTCGCATGTAGTACCTTTCCATTTCGGCAAGTCCTTTTTGGACGTGTCCAATTATGGAAAATGCCTTTTCTCGTCATATTCCATTTTAGGCAGGTTTTAACTTAATGCACTTGTGACTATTTTTCTACAGCAACCTAGACATATTATATATGTTTTGGTAGAAAAATCCCACCAATCCAAAGGGTGGCATTAGTTTCTGATTTGAGCAAGTTCATGAACATGTCATTTTACATCATGATGTTGTCTTGTCATTCTTGTGTGTTTTATTTCAAGCATGCTATGAGGTTGTTTTGCTCAAGGATAGCTTCATTTTCATGCCTACTTCATGTTAGTACTTGTTCCATGCCATGATATGCCCGGTAGTGAGTTAACTGCTTGTAAAGATGCCATGTTGAATCTGCTTTTGCCATGTCCTCAAATTTCACCAAGTCTCGAACTGTTAATAAAACTTGCTATGTTTACATGGGTGCCATCATTTCTTATGGTCCTTTTGGCTTATGGTCAAGAAGGGACTATTGATCTATGCTTTGAGTAGATTCATGTCATGCCTTGTTTTGCTATTATAAGTTCCTCGAGTATGTTGTTTGCTTGCTCTAAACATGCCTTCCTCGATGTTAATTTCTCGCATGCTAGTATTTTCACTAAGTCTGTGAACCCGATATTTTTGCACTTTCACCATGCTTGTTTGAACATGTTATGATGTGATTTAGCCGTAGCTCGTTGTTCCTCTTTGTTAAGCATCTCCGTAGATCACCGCCATATGCTTTGTTTTTATGTTGGGGTGCAGAGCATAGTTTCTTGTTGCTTGATAAGTGGCATCGTCGTTAAACGCAGATTTGCGCCATCCTTGTTTTGCTTGTCATTTGCAAACCGTGCATCCTATTCCGGTGATCTTTATATCGATTTCAACCGAAATCATCTCATATTTCCAGCGGCATACTTGGTTTGCCAAGTTGATGCCCGGTTCATCATTTTCCTTCCAGAGCACACATATGCATTGCATATCACATCTCGCATCGCATGCCATGTATTGCATCATATTGCTTGTGCATTGATCCTTGTTTGATTGTGGTTCTGTTGCTTGTGTTCTTGCTTTGGGTAGAGCCGGGAGACGAGTACGTGAACGAGGAACCTGTTAAGAACGCCTACGAGGATCAAGCCTTCGACAACTCTGAGAACCTTGCAGGCAAGATGACCATACCTTCGAAATCACTTCTATCTTGGCTTGCTAGATGCTCGCTCTTTTGCTATGCCTATGCTGTGATACCTACCACTTGCTATACCATGTCACCCATATTGCCATGTCAACCTCTAACCATCCTTTCCTAGCAAACCGTTGATTGGCTATGTTACCGCTTTGCTCAGCCTCTTATAGCGCTAGTTGCAGTGAAGATGAAGTTTGTTCCTTGTTGAACACGGTTATTTTGGGATATCACAATATCTATTGTTTTTAATTAATGCATCTATATACTTGGTAAAGGGTGGAAGGCTCGGCCTTATGCCCGGTGTTTTGTTCCACTCTTGCCACCCTAGTTTCCGCCATACCGGTGTTATGTTCCTTGGTTTTATGCTCTTACGCTGTTGGGTGATTTATGGGACCCCGTGATAGTTCGCTTTGAATAAAACTCGCCCAAAGAAGGCCCAACCTTGGTTTTACCATTTGCCACCTACACCCCTTTTTCCCTTGGGTTTTCATGAGCCCGAGGGTCATCTTTATTTTAGCCCCCGGCCCGTGCTCCTTCGAAAGTGTTGGTCCGAACCGGCAGATCAAGGGCCACCACGGGCAACTCGAGGGCTGGTTTTACTCGTAGGTCGACCCATCCGCAGCTCCTCGAGAACGAGATATGTGCAGCTCCTATCGGGATTTGTCAAGACACGGGTGGTCTTGCTGGTCTAGTTTTACCATTGTCGAAATGTCATGCGAACCGGGATTAAGAGATCGATCGGGTCTTCCCGGAGAAGGTTTATTCTTCGCTGACCGTGAGAGCTTGTGATGGGTTGTTGGGACACCCCGCAGGTATTATCTTTCAAAGCCGTGCCTGCGTTATGAGGCGATGGGAATTTGTTAATGTCCGTTGTAGAAAACCCGGTTGACCTTAATTAAAATACATCAACCGCAGGTAACCGTGGTGGTCCTTCTTGGCGGAGTCCGGAAGTGAACACGGTGTTGGAGTTATGTTTGACGAAGTAGTTTCGTGATCACTTGATCGCTACTAGCTTCATGACTGCTTTTGCTTCTTCTCGCTTCTTTTGCGCATGTGAGACACCATATATGCTAGTCGCTGTCGCAGCTCCACCTCATTACACCAGCCTTCCTTGCTTAAATAGTCTTGATCTCGGGTGTGAGATTGCTGAGTCCCCGTGGCTCATGATTCTACCAAAATAGATGCAGTACCGATGATACCAGCACAGAGGGCTTAATCGAGCTGAAGTGGGAATTTGATGAGGCCCTTGGTCGTTACTATGTTTCTTTTCCGCATTTATCAAGAGCGGAGTCCAGCTAGCGATCGATCTGTGTTGCATTTGAGATAGTCTTTTTATTTTGGTTTCGTAGTCGGACCTTGAGTGTAAACTGAATGATGGATGTTTATTTATGTATTGTGTGAAGTGGCGATCGTAAGCCAACTATGTATCTCTTTCCTTATGTATTAGATGGATTGTGCGAAGATTACCTCACTTGCATACATTGCTTTCCATGCGGTTATGCCTCTAAGTCGTGCTTCGACACGGGAGATATAGCCGCATCGAGGGCGTGATATATCTCGGCCCTCTCGTAATGCACATCATATGAAGCCTTGCAAGCAATGTGACTAATGAGTTAGTTATGGATGATGCATTACGTAATCTAGTAAAGATACTTGCTAGTAACGAGATTCAACTAGGTGTGAAGATACCGACTATCGAATCTCTGCAAGTAACATACCGATGACAAAGGAATAACATATGTTGACATTATGGTTCGACTAATAAAGATCTTTGTAGAATATGTGGGAACCAATATGAGCATCCAGCTCGCTATTGGTTATTGATCGGAGAGGTGTCTTAGTCATGTCTACATAGTTCTCGAACCCGTAGGGTCCGCACGCTTAACGTTCGATGATGATATGTATTATATGATTTATGTGTTTTGGTGACCGAAGGTTCTTTGGAGTCCCGGATGAGATCACTGACATGACGAGGAGTCTCAAAATGGTCGAGAGGTAAAGATTAATATATTGGAAGGTGGTATTCGAACATCGGAATGGTTCCGGAGTGTTTCGGATAATTATCGGAGTACCGAGGGGTTACCGGAACCCCTCGGGGGAAGTAATGGGCCTTATGGGCCATAGGGGAGAGGCAAAGGCAGGCCATAGGAGGTGGTGCCCCCCATGGGGAGTCCGACTGACTAGGGAGGGGCGGGCCCCTTTCCTTCTCCCTCTCCCTTCCTCTTTCCCTCCTAAAGGAAGGGGCGAATAGGACTAGAGTCCTAGTAGGACTCCCCATGGTCATGGGCGCGCCTTAGACGGCATCCTCCCTCTTCCTCCTTTATATACGGGGCAGGGGTACATTTTGGGACACCAATTGTTTTAGCCGTAGCGGCGCCTCCACAGCCTTACGCCTCGTCATATTCTCACGGTGTCGCAAGCCCTGCACGGATCATCCTAGATAGATCTTATGCGAGCGTGAGGAAATTTATTGAAATTGCGCCTCCAACGTATCTATAATTTTTTATTCTTCCATGCTATTATATTACCCCCTTTTGGATGCTTATGGGCTTTATTTTACACATGTATATCATTTTGGGACTAACCTACTAACCGGAGGCCCAGCCCAGATTGCTATTTTTTGCCCATTTCAAGATTTCAAGAAAAGGAATATCAAACGGAGTCCAAACGGAATGAAACCTTCGGGGGCGTGATTTTTGGAACGAACGTGATCCAGGGGACTTGGAGTGCAAGTCAAGAAGCAGCCAAGGCAGCCACGAGATAGGAAGGCGCCCCCCTATAGGGCGCGCCCCTGTCTCGTGGGCCCCTCGGGCGGCCACCGACGTACTTCTTCCTCCTATATAAGCCAACGTACCCCGAAAACATCCAGGGAGCCAACGAAACATAATTTCCACCGCCGTAACCTTTTGTATCCGCGAGATCCCATCTTGGAGCCTTTGCCGGTGCTCCGCCGAAGGGGGGATCAACCATGGAGGGCTTCTACATCAACACCATAGCCCCTCTGATGAGTTGTGAGTAGTTTACCACAGACCTACGGGTCCATAGTTATTAGCTAGATGGCTTCTTCTCTCTTTTTGGATCTCAATACAATGTTCTCCCCCTCTCTTTTGGAGATCCATTCGATGTAAAATCTTTTTGCGGTGTGTTTGTCGAGATCCGATGAATTGTGGGTCTACGATCAAGTTTATCTATGAGAAATATTTGAATCTTCTCTAAATTCTTTTATGTATGATTGAGTTATCTTTGCAAGTCTCTCCGAATTATCAGTTTGGTTTGGCCTACTAGATTGATCTTTCTTGCCATGGGAGAAGTGCTTAGCATTGGGTTCAATCTTGCGGTGTCCTTTCCCAGTGACAGCAAGGCACGTATTGTATTGTTGCCATCGAGGATAAAAAGATGGGGTTTATAACATATTGCTTGAGTTTATCCCTCTACATCATGTCATCTTGCTTAAAGCATTACTCTGTTCTTATGAACTTAATACTCTAGATGCAGGCAGGAGTCGGTCGATGTGTGGAGTAATAGTAGTAGATGCAGGCAGGAGTCGGTCTACTTGTTGAGGACGTGATGCCTATATACATGATCATGCCTAGATAATCTCATAATTATTCGCTTTTCTATCAATTGCTCAACAGTAATTTGTTCACCCACCGTAATACTTATGCTATCTTGAGAGAAGCCTCTAGTGAAACCTATGGCCCCCGGGTCTATCTCTTATCATATTTGCTTTCAATCTACTTTTATTTGCATCTTTACTTTTTGCATCTATATAATAAAATACCAAAAATATATTTATCTTATCTTATTATCTCTATCAGATCTCACTTTTGCAAGTGGCCGTGAAGGGATTGACAACCCCTTTATTGCGTTGGTTGCGAGTTCTTTGTTTGTTTGTGTAGGTGCGTGGGACTTTTGAGGAGCCTCCTACGGATTGATACCTTGGTTCTCAAAACTAAGGGAAATACTTACGCTACTATTGCTGCATCACCCTTTCCTCTTCAAGGAAAACCAACGCAAGCTCAAGACGTAGCAAGAAGGATTTCGCACCGCTGTCGGGAGGTCTTCGCCAAGTCAAGACATACCAAGTACCCATCACAAACCCATCTCCTCGTGATTTACATTATTTGACATTTGCCTCTCATTTTCCTCTCCCCACTTCACCCTTGCCGCTTTATTCGCCTCTCTTTCCCAATCTCCTCCTCTCTTTTCGCTTGCCTTTTTCCGCTTTGCTTGTGTGTTGGATTACTTGTTGCCATGGCACAAGATAATACCAAATTGTGTGATTTCTAATACCAATAATAATGATTTCCTTAGTACTCCGATTGCTCCTCTTAATGATGTTGAGTCTTGTGAAATCAATACGCTTTGTGAATCTTGTTATGAAAGATCAATTCGCGGCCTTCCTAGTGAAGATGCCGCTACTCATCTAAACAACTTTGTTGATTTGTGTGATATGCAAAAGAAGAAAGATACGGATAACAATATTGTCAAATTGAAGTTATTTCCGCTTTCACTTAGAGATCGTATAAAGTTTGGTTTTCGCCTTTGCCTAAAAATAGTATTGATTCTTGGAACAAGTGCAAAGATGCTTTTATCTCTAAGTATTTTCCTCCTGCTAAGATTATCACTCTTAGGAATGATATTATGAATTTTAAACAACTTGATCATGAGCATGTTGCCCAATCTTGGGAAAGAATGAAATTGATGATTCGCAGTTACCCTACTCATGGTTTGAATTTATGGATGATCATACAAAAATTTTATGCCAGTTTGAACTTTGCTTCTAGAAATCTCTTAGATTCGGCAGCGGGAGGCACATTTATGGAAATCACGTTAGGAGATGCTACAAAGCTTCTTGATAATATTATGGCTAATTATTCTCAATGGCTATGGCACACCGAAAGATCTTCTAGTAAAAAAGTGCATGCTATAGAAGAAATCAATGTTTTGAGTGGAAAGATGGATGAACTTATGAAATTGTTTGCTACTAAAAATACTCCTCTTGATCCCAATGATACGCCTTTGTCTACTTTGATTGAGAATAATAATGAATCTATGGATGTGAATTTTGTTGGTAGGAATAGTTTTGGAAACAATGCTTATAGAGGAAACTTTAACGCTAGACCGTTCCCTAGTAATTCCTCTAATAATTATGGAAATTCCTACAATAATTCTTATGGTAATTTTAATAAGATGCCCTTTGATTTTGAGAATAGTGTGAAAGAATTTATGATTTCTCAAAAGAATTTTAATGCTTTACTTGAAGAAAAATTGCTCAAAGTTGATGATTTGGCTAGGAACGTTGATAGACTTTTGCTTGATGTTGATTCTCTTAAACTCAGATCTTCTCCTAAGCATGATATCAATGAGTCTCTCAAAGCAATGAGAATTTCCATTGATGAGTGCAAGGAAAGAACCGCTAGATTGCGTGCAAAGAAAGATTGCTTTATAACAGCGTGTTCTTTTAGTTTCCATGAAAATAATGATGAAGATCTTAAAGTTATTGATGCATCTCCTATTAGATCTCTGTTTTGCAATATGAATCTTGATAATTATGGGACTGATGATGAGTCAACTTTACCTAGAAGGCGTCCCAAGAATTCGGAGTTTTTAGATCATGATGCTAAATTTCGTAAAAGTGGGATTGGAGAGGTCACAACTTTAAATAGTTTTGAACCCACTATCTCGGATTTCAAGGAATTTGATTATGATAATTGTTCTTTAGAAGGTTGTATTTCCTTGTTGCAATCCGTTGTTAATTCTCCTCACGCTTATAGTCAAAATAAAGCTTTTACCAAACATATCGTTGATGCCTTGATGCAATCTTATGATGAAAAACTTAATTTGGAAGTTTCTATACCTAGAAAACTTAATGATGAGTGGGAACCTACTATAAAGATTATAATTAAAGATCATGAGTGTTTTGCTTTGTGTGATTTGGGTGCTAGTGTTTCCACGATTCCAAAAACTTTATGTGATATTCTAGGTTTCCATGATCTTGATGATTGCTCTTTAAATTTGCACCTTGCGGATTCCACCATTAAAAAGCCAATGGGAAGGATCAATGATGGTGTCATTGTTGCAAATAGAAATTTGGTGCCCGTGGATTTTATCGTTCTTGATATAGATTGCAATCTTTCTTGCCCTATTATTCTTGGTAGACCTTTCCTTAGAACGATTGGCGCGATTATTGATATGAAGGAAGGGAATATTAGATTCTAATTTCCATTAAAGAAAGGCATGGAGCACTTTCCAAGAAAGAAAGTCAAATTACCTTATGAATCTATCATGCGGGCTACTTATGAACTTAGTGCCAAAGATGGCACTACTTAGATCTATCTTCGCTTTTATGCCTAGCTAGGGGCGTTAACCGATAGCGCTAGTTGGGAGGCAACCCAATTTTCTATATGTTTTTTGTTTTTGTTCCTGTTTAGTAATAAATCTTGCATCTACCTTATGTTTAGATGTGTTTTTATCTTTTAATTAGTGTTTGTTCCAAGTAGAACCTATAGGATAACATATGATGATAGTTAATTTGATTCTGCTGAAAAACAGAAACTTTGGACGCACGAATTTAGTTTTGTTAAATCACAGAGACGTGATTTTGCGTTGATTCTTTTTGCTTCGGATCAATAGACAAATTTTCCAGGACTTCCTATTGTTTTAGGAGTTTTAGAGTTAGAGAAGTTTGCGTTAGTTACAGATTGCTACAGACTGTTCTGTTTTTGACAGATTCTGTTTTTTGTGTGTTGTTTGCTTATTTTGATGCATCTATGGCTAGTAAAATAGTTTATAAACCATAGAGAAGTTGTAATACAGTAGGTTTAACACCAAAATAAATAAATAATGAGTTCATTACAGTACCTTATGTGGTGTGTTTTTTTTCTTTCACTAACGGAGCTTATAAGATTTCCTGTTGAGTTTTGTGTTGTGAAGTTTTCAAGTTTTGGGTAAAGCTTTTATGGACTATGGAATAAAGAGTGGCAAGATCCTAAGATTGGGGATGCACATGGCACCCCAAGATATTCAAGGATAGCCAAAAGCCTAAGCTTGGGGATGCCCCGGGAAGGCATCCCTCTTTAAATCTTCGTTCATTGGTAACTTTACTTGAGCTATATTTTTATTCGCCACATGATATGTGTTTTGCTTGGAGCGTCGTGTATTATATTAGTCTTTGCTTTTTAGTTTACCACAATCATCCTTTCTGTACACACCTTTTGGGAGAAGCCTACTTGATTAGAATTTGCTAGAATACTCTATGTGCTTCACTTATATCTTTTGAGCTTGATAGTTTTTGCTCTAGTGCGTCACTTATATCTTTTAGAGCACGGCGGTGACTTAATTTTGAAGAAATTGCTAGTCTCTCATGCTTCACTTATATTATTTTGAGAGTCTTTTAGAACAGCATGGTATTTTCTATGGTTATAAAATTGGTCCTAGAATGGTAGGCATCCAAGTTGGGTATAATAAAAACTATCATAAGAAGTGAATTGGATGCTATGATCAATTTGATACTTGATAATTGTTTTGAGATATGGAGGTAGTGATATTAAAGTCATGCTAGTTGGGTGATTATGAATTTAAATAATGCTTGTGTTGAAGTTAGCAAGTCCCGTAGCATGCACGTATGGTTAAAGTTGTGTAACAAATTTGAAACATGAAGTGTACCTGGCTTGTGCATCCTTATGAGTGGCGGTCGGGGACGAGCGATGGTCTTTTCCTACCAATCTATCCCCCTAGGAGCATGCGCGTAGTACTTGATTTTTGATGACTTCTAAATTTTTGCAATAAGTATATGAGTTCTTTTGACTAATGTTGAGTCCATGGATTATACGCACTTTTACCTTTCCGCCATTGCTAGCCTCTTCGGCACTGCATTGCCCTTTCTCACCTTGAGAGTTGGTGCAAACTTCACGGTGCATCCAAATCCCGTGATACGATACGCTCTATCACACATAAACCTCCTTATATCTTCCTCAAAACAGCCACCATACCTACCTATTATGGCATTTCCATAGCCATTCTGAGATATATTGCCCTGCAACTTTCCACCGTTCCGTTCATCATCCTCATGACATACTTTACTTTTGTCATATTGCCATTGCATGATCATGTAGTTGACATCGTATTTGTGGCAAAGCCACCATGCATTAATTTTCATACATGTCACTCTTGATTCATTGCAACATCCCGGTACACCGCCGGAGGCACTCATATAGAGTCATATCTTGTTCTAGTTTCGAGTTGTAATTCATATGTTGTAATCAATGAAAGTGTGATGATCATCATTATTAGAGCATTGCCCAAAGAAAAAGAAAAAAAGAAAAAAAGAAGGCCAAAAAAGGGAAGGCCAAAAAAAAGAAAAGAAAAAAAAAGAAAAAGAAAATAAATAAAAAGGGCAATGTTACTATCTCTTTTTCCACACTTGTGCTTCAAAGTAGCACCTTGTTCTTCATGTAGTGAGTCTCATATATTGTGCTTCAAAGTAGCACCATGTTTTTCATATAGTGGGTCTCATAAGTTGTCTTTTTCATACTAGTGGGAATTTTTCATTATAGAACTTGGCTTGTATATTCCTACGATGGGCTTCCTCAAATGCCCTAGGTCTTCGTGAGCGAGCAAGTTGGATGCACACCCACTAGTTTTCTTTTGTTGAGCATTCATTTATAGCTCTAGTGTATCCATTGCATGGCAATCCCTACTCCTCATGTTGACATCAATTGATGGGCATCTCCATAGCCTGTTGATTATCCGCGTCAATGTGAGACTTTCTCCTTTTTTGTCTTCTCCACACAATCCCCATCATCATATTCTATTCCACCCATAGTGCTATATCCATGGCTCACGCTCATGTATTGCATGAAAGTTGAAAAAGTTTGAGATTATTTATGTATGAAACAATTGCTTGGCTTGTCATCGGGGGTATAGAAGGTGGGAACATCTTTGTGTGACGAAAATGAGGCATAGCCTAACTATATGATTTTGTAGGGATGAACTTTCTTTTGCCATGTTATTTCGAGAAGACATGATTACTTTGATTAGTATGCTTGAAGTGTTACTATTTCTTTTATCAATATGAACTTTTATTTTGAATCATTTGGATCTGAACACTCATGCCACAATAAAGAAAATTACATAGAGAATTATGCTTGGTAGCATTCCACATCAAAAATTTCTTTTTTATCATTTACCTACTCGAGGACAAGCAGGAATTAAGCTTGGGGATGCTTGATACGTCTCCAACGTATCTATAATTTTTGATTGTTCCATGCTATTATATTACCCCTTTTGGATGTTTATGGGCTTTATTTTACACATTTATATCATTTTTAGGACTAACCTACTAACCTGAGGCCCAGCCCGTATTGTTGTTTTTTTGCCCATTTCAGTATTTCAAAGAAAAGGAATATCAAACGAAGTCCAAATGGAATGAAACCTTCGGGAGCGTGATTTTTGGAACGAACGTGATCCAGGGGACTTGGAGTGCAAGTTAAGAAGCAGCCGAGGCAGCCACGAGATAGGAGGGCGCCCCCCCTGTAGGGCGCGCCCCCTGTCACGTGGGCCCCTCGGGCGGCCACCGACGTACTTCTTCCTCCTATATAAGCCTACGTACCCCGAAAACATCCAGGGAGCCAACGAAACACAATTTCCACCGCCAGAACCTTCTCAGATCCGCGAGATCCCATCTTGGAGCCTTCGTCGGTGCTCACGGAGGGGAATCGACCATGGAGGGCTTCTACATCAACACCATAGCCCCTCCGATGAGTTGTGAGTAGTTTACCACAGACCTACGGGTCCATAGTTATTAGCTAGATGGCTTCTTCTCTCTTTTTGGATCTCAATACAATGCTCTCCCCCTCTCTTGTGGATCTATTCGATGTAAACTCTTTTTGCGGTGTGTTTGTCGAGATCCAATGAATTGTGGGTTTATGATCAAGTTTATCTATGAGAAATATTTGAATCTTCTCTGAATTCTTTTATGTATGATTGAGTTATCTTTGCAAGTCTCTTCAATTATCGTTTGGTTTGGCCTACTAGATTGATCTTTCTTGCCATGGGAGAAGTGCTTAGCTTTGGGTTCAATCTTGCGGTGTCCTTTCCCAGTGACAACAGGGGCAGCAAGGCACGTATTGTATTGTTGCCATCGAGGATAAAAAGATGGGGTTTATATCATATTGCTTGAGTTTATCCCTCTACATCATGTCATCTTGCTTAAAGCGTTACTCTATTCTTATGAACTTAATACTCTAGATGCAGGCAGGAGTCGGTCGATGTGTGGAGTAATAGTAGTAGATGCAGGCAGGAGTCGGTCTACTTGTTGCGGACGTGATGCCTATATACATGATCATGCCTAGATAATCTCATAATTATTCGCTTTTCTATCAATTGCTTGACAGTAATTTGTTCACCCACTATAATACTTATGCTATCTTGAGAGAAGCCTCTAGTGAAACCTATGGCCCCCGGGTCTATCTCTTATCATATTTGCTTTTAATCTACTTTTATTTGCATCTTTACTTTTTGCATCTATATTATAAAATACCAAAAATATAGTTATCTTATCTTATTATCTCTATTAGATCTCACTTTCGCAAGTGGCCGTGAAAGGATTGACAACCCCTTTATTGCGTTGGCTGCGAGTTCTTTGTTTGTTTGTGTAGGTGTGTGGGACTTTTGAGGAGCCTCCTCTTCGGATTGATACCTTGGTTCTCAAAAGATTCGAGGGAAATACTTACGCTACTATTGTCTGCATCACCCTTTCCTCTTCAAGGAAAACCAACGCAAGCTCAAGACGTAGCACTCACCTTTGCTCGAGTCTTGTGATGGATAGGCAAAGCACATCATCTACGGTCTACAACCATGATGGCGAAGTTCAATGCCATGAAGAACTTCATCGACGCAAAGATGGACAAGCACATGGAGGAGCTCAAGGTCATCATCAACAATCGCAAGTGGTCTTCCTCATCTTCGAGAAGACGCCAAGTGCAAAGACTCTACCATCTCCGCAAATGCACACCAAGATCGACACCGAAAAGACCAGACGCTTCATCAAGGGCGTGACTACAAGAACGGAAGAGCAGCCTTCCGAGAGCATGTTGGTGTCTCGCCAACCCCTGCACACGACCTCCTGACCACAGGCGCACGGGCCAAACAAAGATAGCAACATCGACCTTACACTTCAGCTTCATCAAACAAGTTGGCATCTTCGCCAAGTGACTTCAAGGCATCTTCACCTTTGGAATTATTGCATCTTTGCCTACTCCACGAGCTCGAGTCTACTACCTCCACGAGCTACTTTGACTTCGACGACGACTATGAGATTCCATTCTTTGGGACTCATGACCCTAAAAGTACCTCGAGTGGGAGCGAGATGAACGACTACCTCAAGCTACATCAAGTCCCTCCAAAGATCAAGTGAAGTGCACCACAAGTACCTTCCACGAGCACGATCTACATGGTGGCTTCACACTCCTTCAAGAACTTCGACATGAGTTGGCCCAAGACAAAGAAAGTGATGCGGCGAGAATTTGTGCCTTCCACCCACACGGAACATCTTCAACAACAATTGAGAACACCATACAAGGATCCAAGTCCTCGATGAGTACCTCAACAACATGAAGAAAGCCTTGCGACGAAGTCATGCATGACAACCCCATTTGGATAAAGTTCCACTTCACCATGGGATTGAACAAGATATAAGTGATTGCATGTTATGTTTATCTTTATGCATCTTATTTTGCTTAGTACGCGAAAGCATTATAAGATGATCCCTTACTAAAATTTCAAGGTATAAGTGTTCTCCCGAGTATGCACTGCTATGTAAAATTGAGACAACACGTGATGATCGGATGTGATAAGCTCTACGCTCAAATACAACGGTGCAAGCCAGTTTTGCACATGCGAATACTCGGGTTAAACTTGACGAGCCCGCATATACAGATATGGCCTCGAACACCGAGACCGAAGGTCGAACGTGAATCATATAGTGGATATGATTAACATAGAGAAGTTCACCATTGATGACTACTCCATCTCACGTGATCAGCGGACATGGTTTAGTTGATTTGGATCACGTATCATTTATATGACTTGAAGGATGTCTATCTAAGTGGGAGTTCTTAAGTAATATGATTAATTGAACTTTAATTTATCATGAACTTAGTCCTGATAGTATTTGCAAATTATGTTGTAGATCAATAGCTCGCTTGTAGCTCCCCTATATATAATTATTTTTTGATATCTTCCTAGAGAAAACTAAGTTGAAAGATGATAGTAGCAATGATGCGGACTGGGTCCGTGATCTGAGGTTTATCCTCATTGTTGCACATAAGAATTATGTCCTTGATGCACCGCTAGGTGACAAACCTATTGTAGGAGCAGATGCAGACCTTATGAATGTTTGGCTAGCTCAATATGATGACTACTTGATAGTTTATCGCACCATGCTTTATTTACTTAGAACCGGACTTCAAAAATTGTTTTGAACACCACGGAGCATATGAGATGTTCCAAGAGCTGAAATTGGTATTTCAGAATCATGCCTGTGTCGAGAGGTATGAGACCTCTGACAAATAATTCGCCTAAAAATTGGAAGAGAATAGCTCAGCTAGTGAGCATGTGCTCAGAATGTCTGTGTACTACAATCACGTGAATCAAGTGGGAGTTAACCTTCCAGATAAGATAGTGATTGACAGAGTTCTCTAGTCACCACCACCAAGTTACTGGAACTTCGTGATGAACTATAATATGCAAGGGATGACGAAAGCGATTCCTGAGCTCTTCGTGATGCTGAAATCGATGAAGGTAGAAATCAAGAAAAAGCATCAAGTTGATGATTAAACAAGACCACTAGTCTAAAGAAAAGGGCAAAAGGAAAGAAAGGAACTTCAAGAAGAATGGCAAGCAAGTTTTCACTCCCGTAAAGAAGCCCAAAGTTGACCTAAGCCCTAAACCGAAGTGCTTTACTACAAAGGAAATGGTCATTGAAGGAACTACCCCAAATATTTGGCGGATAAGAAGGATGGCAAACCGAACAAATGTATATTTGATATACATGTTATTTATGTGTACCTTACTAGTGCTCGTATTAGCCCCTCGGGTATTTTATACATGTTCGGTTGCTAAGATTAGTAGCTCAAATAGGAGTTGCGAATAAATAGAGACTAGTTGAGGTGGAGTGACGATGTGTGTTGGAAGTGGTTCCAAGATTGATATGATCATCATCGCACACTCCCTATACTTTCGGTATTAGTATTGAACCTAAATAAATGTTATTTGGTGTTTTGCATTAAGCGTGAATATGATTAGATCATGTTTATTGCAACATGGTTATTTATTTAAAACAGAGAGTAACTGTTATTCTGTTTACATGAATAAAACCTTCTATGGTCGTACACCCAATGTTAATGCTTTATTGAATCTCAATCGTAGTGATACACATATTTGTAGTATCGGTGCCAAAAGATGCAAACTTGATAATGATAGTGCAACATACTTGTGGCAATCGCCGCTTGGGTCATATCGGTGTAAAGCGATGAAGAAACTCCATGCAGATGGACTTTGGAATCACTTGATTATGAATCATTTGATACTTGCGAACCATGTCTTATGGGCAAGATGACTAAAACTCCGCTTCTCCGGAATAATGGAACGAGCTAATGACTTATTGGAAATAACACATACCGATGTATGCGGTCCAATGAATGTTGAGGCTCGTGGCAGATATCGTTATTTTCTGACCTTCATAGATGATTTGAGCAGATATGGGTATATCTACTTAATGAACACAAGTCTCACACATTTGAAAAGTTCAAAGAATTTCAGAGTGGAGTGGAGAATCATCGAATAAGAAATAAAGTTTCCACGATCCGATCGTGGAGGTGAATATTTGAGCTACGAAGTTTCGCCTTCATTTAAAACAATGTGGAATAGTTTCACAGCTCATGCCACCGGAACACCACAAAGGTAATTGTGTGTTCAAACGTCAGAATCAAGACTTTATTAGATATGGTGCGATCTATGATGTCTCTTATCGATTTACCACTATCGCTTTTGGGGTTATGCATTAGAGACACCTGCATTCACGCTAAATAGGGCATCACAAAACTGCTGAGACGGCATCAGATGAAATGTGGTTTGGCAACAAACCTAAGTTGGCATTTCTAAAATTTGGGGTTACGACACTTATGTCAAAAGGCTTCAACCGATAAGATCGAACCCAAAATCAGAGAAGTGCATATTCCTAGGATACCCTAAGGAAACAATTGGGTAAACCTTCCATCATAGATCCAAGACAAAATCTTTATTGTTGAGAATGGGTCCTTTCTAAAGAAGGAGTTTCTCTCAAAGGAGTGAGTAGGAGGAAAGTAGAACTTGATGAGGTAATTGTACCTTCTCTCAATTTGGAAAGTAACTCATCCGAGAAATCCGCTCCCATGATGCCTATACCAACCGGAGAGGAAGCTAAAGATAATGATCATGAAACTTCAGATCAAGTTGCTACAAAACCTCGAGGTCAATGAGAGCACGATCCGCACTGAGAGTGGTATGGTAATCCTGTTCGAAGTCATGTTACTTGACCACCATTTAACCTATGAACTATGAAGAAGCGATGATGAGCCAAGATTCCAATAAATGGCTTGAGGCCATGAAATTTGAGATAGGATCCATGTATGAGAACAAAGGGTGGCCTTTAGTGGATTTGCCCGATGATCCCCGACCCATAGAGAATAAATGGATCTTCAAGAAGACTGACACTGATGGTAATGTTACTGCCTATAAAGCTTGACTTGTCGCAAAGGTTTTCGACAAGTTCAAGGAGTTGACTACGATGAGACTTTCTCACCCGTAATGATGCGTAAGTCCGTCTCAATCATGTTAGCAATCACCGATTTTATGATTACAAAATTTGGCAAAAGGATGTCAAAACTGCATTCCTTAATGGATTTCTTAATGAAGAGTTGTATATGATGCAACCATAAGGTCTTATCGATCCTAAAGGTGCTAATAAAGTGTGCAACCTCCAATGATCCATTTATGGACTGCAAGCATCTCGAGTTGGAATATACGCTTGATGAGTCGATCAAAGCACATAGTTTTATACAAACTTATGTGAAGCCAGATTTACAATAAAATGTGGGAGCACTACATCCTTTCTCGATAAGTATATGTGAATGACATATTGTTGATCGGAAATGATGTAGAATTTCCTCGAAAGAATAAAGGAGAGTTTGAAAGGAGTTTTTCAAAGAAAGACCCTCGTGAAGTTGCATACATATTGGGCATCAAGATCTATAGAGATAGATCAAGACGCTTGATAAGATTTTTCAATGAGTACATACCTTGACAAGTTTTTGAAGTAGTTCAAAATGGAACAGTCAAAGAAAGGAGTTTTTGCTCTGTTGCAAGGTGTAAAGTTGAGTAAGACTCAAAATCCCACCACGGCAAAAAATAGAAAGAGAATGAAAGTCATTCCTTATGTTCTCGTTGATACGCTTCCAACGTATCTATAATTTTGATTGCTCCATGCTACTTTATCTACTGTTTTGGACTATATTGGGCTTTATTTTCCACTTTTATATTTTTTGGGACTAACTTATTAACCGGAGGCCCAGCCTGTAATTGTTTTTGCTTATTTCAGTTGTTTCAATTAAACGGAATATCAAACGGAGTCCAAACGGAATGAAACCTTCGGGAATGTGATTTTCTCACCGAACGTGATCCAGGAGACTTGGACCCTGCTCCAAGGAACAAAAGAGGCAGTCACAAGGGTGGGGGCGCCCCCCCCCCCGGGCACGCCCCCTGCCTCGTGGCCCCCCTATTGCTCCACCGACGTATTCCTTCCTCCTATATATACCTATGTATCCCCAAACGATCAGAACAGGAGCCAAAAACCTAATTCCACCACCGCAACCTTCTGTATCCACGAGATCCCATCTTGGGTCCTGTTCCGGAGCTCCGCCGGAGGGGGCATCCACCACGGAGGGCTTCTACATCAACACCATAGCGCCCGATGAAGTGTGAGTAGTTTACTGCATCCTTCGGTCCATAGCTAGTAGCTAGATGACTTCTTCTCTTTTTGGATCTCAATACAATGTTCTCCCTCTCGTGGAGATCTATTCGATGTAATCTTCTTTTTGTGTGTTTGTTGAGACCGATGAATTGTGGGTTTATGATCCAGCTTATCTATGAACAATATTTGAATCTTCTCTAATTCTTTTATGTATGATTGAGTTATCTTTGCAAGTCTCTTCAATTATCCTTTTGGTTTGGCCAACTAGATTAGTGGTTCTTGCAATGGGAGAAGTGCTTAGCTTTGGGTTCAATCTTGCGTGTCCTTTCCCAATGATGTAAGGGTAGCAAGGCACGATTGTATTGTTGCCATCGAGGATAACAAGATGGTTTTTTTATCATATTGCATGAATTTATCCCTCTACATCATGTCATCTTGCTTACATGCTACTGCTTTTTAACTTAATACTCTAGATGCATGCCGGATAGTGGTCGATGAGTGGAGTAATAGTAGTAGATGCGTAATCATTTCGATCTACTTGTCTCTGACGTGATGCCTATATACATGATCATACCTAGATATACTCATAACTATGCTCAATTCTCACAATTGCTCAACAAGAATTTGTTCACCCACCGTAGAATATCTATGTTCTTGAGAGAAGCCACTGTGAAACCTATGGCCCCGGGTCTATTCTCATCATATCAATCTCAATTACTTTATTACTTGCTTTGTTTTTGCTTTGCCTTTTACTTTTGACTTTGCATCTATATACCAAAAATACCAAAAATATCATTTATCATCTCTATCAAATCTCACTCAGAAGTGACCGCAACCCCTAATCACGTTGGTTGCAGGAGCTATCGCTTTGTGTAGGTACGAGGACTTGCGATGGTCTCCTCATCGGATTGATACCTTCGCTCAAAAACCGAGGGAAACACTTACGCCATCGCCGGTGTCAAACCGCGGATCTCGTAGGGGGTCCCAATCGCAACTAGGCGGATGGTAACAGAGACAAGGGACACGATGTTTTACCTGTGTTCGGCCCTCTTGATGGAGGTAAAACTCACGTCCCGCTTGATTAATATTGATGATATGGGTAGTACAAGAGTGGATCTACCACGAGATCAAGGAGGCTAAACCCTAGAAGCTAGCCTACGGTATGATTGTTGTAATGTATGTTGTGTCCTACGGACTAAGCCCTCCGGCTTATATAGACACCGGAGAGGGCTAGGTTACACAGAGTCGGTTACAATGGTAGGAGATCTACATATCCAGACGCCAAGCTTGCCTTCCACGCCAAGGAAAGTCCCATCCCGACACGGGATGTAGTCTTCAATCTTATATTCGTAGTCTTGGAGTCCGGGCGGACGATGATAGTCCGTACTGTCCTGACACCCCTAGTCTAGGACTCCTCAAGAGCTCGTGAGCCGTGCTTCAATGACGATAAGTCCGCGCGATAATGTTCGGCATTGCAAGGCGGGTTCCTCCTTTGAATAATCCAGAGAAGATTGTGAACACCAGATAGTGTCCAGCTCAGAATAAATTCCACGCTCCAATCGTGAGAGAGAATAATATATACACAAGTTCAATCACGACGATTTTGCAGATGACGCCACACCACTACCAAGCCTTTACTTGAATCGCTTTTTTATTATACCGCCTCAGCCTTAGCAAAGCGTTTCCTTGGCACGCCTTGTCAAGCAGTAGATCGTGTTCCCTTATTCCGGATTCCCATTAATACGGACGGGTAACCCAACCGCTACCGATGGATTCATGTACCTAGGTAGGTCATAGGTCTGACCTAAACGCCCTACCCAAGGGCACTCGAGAAGAGATCATCTTCCAATGACCAAAGAGGAATCCACTGACCGATCGAAGGACTCGACCATGGAAGACTCACTCACCATGAAGACTCACCGACCACCGTAAGGTCGAAGGCACTCGCAGTTAAGAACGGTTTGCTATTGAATAGACTTAATGATAGTTAAAGCGCTTATGAGGGCGCACAAGAACCCCCGCTTAATGTACTTTAATCCTCCATTATGTGGGCTGGCTGGGGTCCTAGCGACTCTATATAAGCCACCCCTCCACGTATAGAAGGGTTCACACTCTTGTAATACTCAAACTCATAATCCACTCGACCGCCTCAGGCTCCGAGACGAGGGCTGTTACTTCTCCGAGAAGGGCCTCGAACTCGCACATCACTTGTCTTCACAACTACTCCATAGCTAGGACATCGCTTCTCCCTTACCTACCCCTACTTCTACCGCCGACTTAGAACCACGATACTTGGCGCCACCGTAAGGTGTGTGTTTAGTGATTTGTGGAGGAGTTGCAAGATTCCAGTACCTTCATCATGATGATGGCCGGAGTTTTGGGTGAGGGGCACGAGATCCGCCTCGGTGTTTTCACTTTTGTCGCCGACGACTCAAGATGGCTCCAGGAGGCCCCTCTGACATCGAGGCGCCTCGTCTCTGGGCGACGACTGCAGCATGTGTTCGCGGCGCTCGCTGCAGGCAACCGCCGACTTCTGCATCGTCGACTTCTATCACCGCCGCTCGCCTCTCCCACCAGCGCAAGCGCCTGGTCGGTCGAGGCTTCGGGCGGTGAAGCACGCGGTGGCTCGCCAGACAGCCACCGCCTGTGTCGCGCTATAGAGCCCGATTTAATCTCTATGGCTCTGCTCGACTGGCCGACCGGGTTCAGAGAGATCTGATCCGAGTGTGATAGCAGGATCCAAGCGCGGAGATTCTCATGGTCGACGGCCTTGTAGTCCTCCCGCCGCTTACCACGGCGTGGGCCCACCGAGGAGGAGACCCTGCAAGAGCACGAAGAGTACCAGCTCGAGACACTCGACTTTCGCAGAGAGAAGAGCTTCACGCAGAACATGGATGCACTACTTACCCCTATCGCCGGAGAGACCTCGAGGCTCGTGCCTTGGAGGAGGCACGCCATTAATGGGCTGAACGCGCCGCTTGAGAATCTTCACGAGCACTCGACGAAGCTGCAAGGCAACGACTCTCGCCGCCGACGCCGCCTCTCTTCCGCCGACTCAGTATACCAGACGCCATTCAGAATTTAGCAATGCAACTCAAGATAGCAGAGTCCATCCAGCCGCCCCAATGGAAGCCGGAAGAGGCTTGCGCAGATCCGAGATTTACTCCGAGCGGCAAAGCACCAAAACTCAGCCGTGTCGCAGCCGCAAGAACAGATTCACGGCCGATCCGCCGCCGCAACACTGCCCAGCCCGCTCAGCCCCAGACGCCTCCGCGCGAGAAGGGCGCGACAACCGCGGAGCAGACGGAGACCGATTCGACCGAGATGACAGCGCCGAGTGCCCTTTCCTCCGAGGGAAGGGTCGACGCCTCGGCGGCAAGATGATAGACGACGCTCAAGATAGAGAAGAGTTCCGGCCGACCCTGTGGAACTGTGCTTTGACGCTACGATCCATTATCGCAAGGCTTGGTCGACCGAACAGAGCTCATTGTGGCGGACCCAGAGGGATTCACCCACCAGCAGCCGAGTGCATGTCTCGTCCAGAGTGTTTTAGCAGGCTATCAGAGCGCAATGATCCCCCAATTTCAGATTGGCAACAGGAGTCAAGAATTCATCGGAGAATCCAAGCCCAAACTTGGCTTGAGGATTACCGAGTGGCTGTTCAGATTGGTGGTGGAATGATGAGGTGGCCATGAAGCATTTACCCTCATGTTAGAAGGTTCTCGCAGAGCATGGCTGAATCAGCTACTCTCACAAAGAAGATATACACTTGGGAAGATTTGTCCCAGTGTTTGTCAGACTTTCAAGGACTTGCAAGCGACCGCTGGCTTGACAGAGCTGCAAGTTTGTGTGCGTAAACCAATGAAACTCTCCGAGAGTACATTCAGAGGTGGATTACCTTGCACCATACCGTGGAAAATGTGTCCGACTATCAGCGGTTTGCGCTTTCAAGGATGGCGCCAAAACAGAGAATTGAGTCTAAGTTTGGTCGAACCGGGACATGACCCCGAGTCGAATGATGGAGATTGTTAGCAACACGCCAATGGCGAGGAAGAAGACCGACCAAGCGGCAAGTACAAGCCAAGCCACGGAGAAGGGAAATTCCAATGGAAGCAGAACGAAAAGCCGAGCCAAGAGCCTCGGAGAGGCCCCGCCGTGACTCGTGGGAAGTTCAAGGAAGCCCAAAGGATCCTGAATCAAGAAAGTGAAAGATAAAGAAGGAAATGACGTGATGGATATGCCATGCCATATTCACACAAAGAAAGATGAAGAGGGCAACATTATTTACCCGAAGCATACCACTCCCAAAGGTTTAATTTCGATCCAAAGAAGCCAGGAAAAACAGCCTAAGGACAAGGAGAAGGAGCCGACAAGGCCGGAGACAAAGAGGATAGTGAGGAGGAATACCCGCATGTCAACTCCACTGATGATCTTCGCAGATGTGGAAAGCAAAAGTCGATCAAAGTCATCAACCGAGAGGTGAATATGGTTGCTCCAGCTAAGCCAAGTTATGTGAAGTGGTCCCAGACACTCCATCACATTCGACTAACTGATCACCGACTCACATTGCCACCCCGGGCGGCAAGCGTTAGTGGTTGATCCAGCTTGTCAAGGCACTCGAGTGACAAAAGTGCTGATGGATGGTGGTAGTGGGCTGAATTTGTTATATGCGGATACGCTGAAAGGGATGGGCATTCCTATGTCCCGATTGAGCGCCAAAGAATATGAGTTTCCACGGAGTCATACCAGGAAGAAGGCCAACTCACTCGCCAAATAGCCCGGACGGGTTTTGGTGATTCCAAGCACTTCCGCAAAGAAAAGTCGACCTTTGAGGTTGTGGATTTTCAGAGTGCATACCATGCCATTTTGGGAGGCTCGCCACGCATCCATTCATGGCTCGACCATGCTACGGTACCTCAAACTGAAAATGCCAGACCCAAGGGAGTGATCACCGCCACCGCGATCGGAAGAAGGCGTAAGAGTGCTTTCGTAAGGGCTCAAGATTGCCGACTCCAAGTGACAGCGGTCGAATTCGACGAGTACATGCAAAACTTAGATCCGAGGATTTGCTACGATCTAAGAAGCCAGCCACATAGTCTCGATTCAAATCGTCCGTGAGACAAAGCCGCCATATTCATCCGATCGATCCCGATGCGCAGCCCCACCCACATATCCACAACACTCGACCAAATAGGAAGAAGCGCCATCCAGCCTCCGTGAGAATCGACATTTTTGCATGGAAGCCAACCGACATGCCGTGTTCCTGTGAACTGGCCGAGCATCGCCCCGAGTCGACAAGTCAGCAAAACCAACAAAGAGCATCTTGGCGGTCCGCCGCCCGTAAGAGAAAAGCTATTGGTGAAGAAGTGGCTCGACTGCTGACGGCAGGATTTATCCGAGAGATTTACCACCCGAGTGGCTCGCTAATGTTGTCATGGTCCCCAAGAAGGATAACTCACCCGCATGTGCATTGATTTAAGCACATTAATCGGGCCCGCTCAAGGATCATTTTTCTCCCCGCATCGATCAAATTGTTGACTCGACCGCTGGTGTGAGAGATTGTCTTTTTAGACGCCAGATTCGGTATCATCGATCCGCTCTCAGATGGACCCGATGAAATAAAACAGCTTTCATCACTCCATTCGGGTGCTTCGCTATATCACCATGCCATTCGCCTCAAGAATGCCGGAGCCACATTTATGCGAATGATTCGTGGTGTCTTCACCAAATTAGTCGGAATGTGGAAGCGATATGGATGATATCGCCGTTGTCGCGAAAAGGTTCCGACCTGCTTCACGACTCGCCAAACATTTGCCAACCTC
>JAHHZJ010004319.1:0-19093 GCA_021437245.1 Aegilops speltoides | reverse complement strand
TGTATGCGGTCCAATGAGCTGAGGCTCATGGAGGATATCGTTATGTTCTCACTCACGATGACTTAAGTAGATATGGGTATGTCTACTTAATGAAACACAAGTCCGAGACCTTGAAAAGTTCAAGGAATTTCAGAGTGAGGTGGAGAATCAACGTGATGAAAGATAAAGTTCCTACGATCGATCGTGGAGGAGAATATTTAAGTCACGAATTTGGCTCACACTTAAGAAAATGTGGAATCGTTTAAACTCACGCCCCGAACACCTCAAATAAACGGTGTTCCGAACGTCGAATCGCACTCTATTGGATATGGTGCGGTCTATGATGTCTCTACCGATTTACCGCTATCATTTTGGGGATACGCCTAGAGACAGCTACATTCACTTTAAATAGGGCACCGCCTAAACCGCTGAGACGACAACCATGAATTATGGTTTGGGAAGAAACCTGTCGTTTTCTAAAAGTTTGGGGATGCGATGCTTATGTCAAGAAACTTCAACCCGAAAAGCTCAATCCAAGTCGGAAAATGCGATTCATAGGATACCCTAAGGAAACTGTGGTATACCTTCTACTTAAAATCCAAGGCAAGATCTTTGTTGCTAAGAACGGATGCTTTAGAGAAAGAGTTTCTTCGAAGAAGTAAGGGAGGAAAGTAGAGCTCGATGAAGTACTACCTCTCGAACGGGAAAGTGGTGCAGCGAGAAACCGCTCTCGTAATGCCCACACCAACCAAGAGGAAAACGCTGATGATGATCAAGGTACTTCGGATCAAGTTACTACAACTTCAAGGTCCACGAGACACGCCCGCACTGGAGTGGTACGGCAACCCTGTCATGGAAATCATGTTGCTAGACAATGATGAACCTTCGAACTATGAAGAAGCAATGGCGGCCCAGATTCCAACAAATGGCTTGGAGCCATGAAACCGAGATAGAATCCATGTATGAAAACAAAGTATGGACTTTGACAGATTGGTTCGATGATCGGCGAGCGATAGAAAATAAATGGATTTTAAGAAGAAGACGGACGCGATGGTAATGTTACCATATATAAAGCTCGACTTGTCGCTAAGGGTTATCGACAAGTTCAAGGGATTGACTACGAGAACATTCTTCCCGTAGCAGCTTAAGTCCGTCCAATCATGTTAGCAATTGCCGATACTATGATTATGAGATATGGCAGATGGACGCCAAAACGGCATTCCTTAATGGACATCTTAAGGAAGAGCTGTATATGATGCCCGGAAGGTTTTGTCGATCCTAACGCTAACAAAGTATGCAAGCTCCAACGATCCATTTATGGACGGTGCAAGCATCTCGAGTTAGAACATTCGCTGATGAGATGATCAAAGTTAGTTTATGCGACTTATGGAGAAGCCTCATACATAAGAAAGTGAGTGGGAGCTCAGGCATTTCTCCTATTATATGTAGATGACATACTCTTGATGGGAAATGATACGAAACTCCGACAGCATTAAGGCCTACTTGAACAAGTGTTTTCAATGAAGGACCTTGGAGAAGCTGCTTATATATTAGGCATCAAGATCTATAGAGATAGATCGAGACGCCATAGGTCTTTCACAAAGCACATACCTTGATAAGATTTTGAAGAGGTTCAAATGGATCAGTCCAAGAAGGGTTCTTGCCTATGTTACAAGTGTGAAACGAGCTCACTCACCACCCAACGGCAAAAGATAAAGAAGAGATGAGTGTCATCCCTATGCTTCACCATAGGATCTATTATGTATGCATGCTGGTACCTGACTGATGTAAACCTTGCCGTAAGTTTGGTTGCAAGATACCAAAGTAACCCCGCAAGGAACACCGGACGGCGGTCAAGAATATCCTGGACCGAAAAGGACAAAGGACATGTTTCGCTTATGGAGGAGACGAGAGCTCGTCAGAAGGGTTACGCCGACGCTTAGCTTCGACTCAGATCCGATGACTCTAAGTCACAAACCGGATACGTATATGTTGAATGGTGGAGCAAGAGTTGCGTAGCCGCAAGCGAGCGCCGTGGCGGATCTACGGTGAAGCGGAGTACATGGCAGCCTCGGAGGCAGACATGAAGCGATTTGGGTGAAGGAGTTCATCACCACCTAGGAGTCATACCCATGCGTCGGGCCGATCAAACTTTTCTCGGACAACACCGAGCTATTGCCCTTGCCAAGGAGCCCGGTTTCACAAGAAGACAAGGCACATCAAGTGCCGCTTCAACTCCATCCGTGAAAATGTTCAAGATGGAGACATAGAGATTTGCAAAGTACACACGGATCTCAATGTCGCAGATCCGCTGACTAAACTTCCTCGGAAAACATGATCAACACCGTAACTCTATGGGTGTTCGATTCATCACAATGTAACTAGATTGGTGACTCTAGTGCAAGTGGGAGATGTTGGAAATATGCCCTAGAGGCAATAATAAAAGGATTATTATATTTCAATGTTCATGATAATTGTCTTTTGTTCATGCTATAAATGTATTATCCGAAATCGTAATACACGTGAACACTAAGACCCAATGAGTCCCTAGTGAGCCTCTAGTCGACTAGCTCCAGATCAATTGATAGTCATGGTTTCCGACTATGGACATAGGATGTCATTGATAACGAGATCACATCATTAGGAGAATGATGTGATGGACAAGACCCAATCATAAGCATAGCATAAAAGATCGATAGTTCGTTGCTAGAAGCTTTGCCAATGTCAAGTATCTATTCCTTCGACCATGAGATCGTAACTCCCGTTACCGAGGGAGTGCCTTTGGTGTATCAAACGCCACAACGAATCGGGTGACTATAAAGGTGCATTATGTATCTCCAAGTATCTCGGTTGACACGGATCGAGATCGATTTGTCACCCGATGACGGAGAGGTATCTTCGCCCACTCGGTAATGCATCATCATAATGAGCTCAATGTGACCAAGGTGTTGGCCACGGATCATGCATTACACGAGTAAAGTGACTTTCCTGTAACAGACCGAACAAGGTATTGGGATACCGACGATCGGTCTCGCAAGTAACGCATCGATTGACAAAGGGAATTGCATATGGTTTGATCAATCCTCGACATCGGATTCAACCGATGAAATCATCGAGGAGCATGTGGGAGCCAACATGGATATCGACTTCGCTGTTGGTTATTGCCCGAGAGTCGCCTCGGCCATGTTCGTTCTCCAACCCGTAGGGTCTACACACTTAAGGTTTGGACTTAGGGTTTGTAGGAAGTCAAGTATGTGACCACCAATGTTGTTCGAGTCCCGGATGAGATCCCGACGTCACGAGGAGTTCCAAGGGTCCGGAGGTAAAGAATAATATATAGGAAGTGGTGTTTCGCCATCGAAAGTTTGGGTTTGTAGCACGACCACCGGAAGGGTCCCGGGGGGTCCACCGGGTGGGGCCACCTATCCCGGAGGGCCCCATGGGCCAGAGGGGGAAGGGAACCAGCCCACAGGGGCTGGTGCGCCTCTAGGCCCACCCCGCGCCTAGGGTTGAAACCCTAGGGGGGGGCCCCACCGGCTTGGGGGCACTCCACCCTTGGTGCCCCCGAGATTGGATCTCAGGCCGCCACCCCTTGGGGCCTATAAAGGGGGGAGGGAGGGCTGACACAACTCAAGGTGCAGCCCTCCTCCCCAACACATCTCCTCCAGAGCTTAGCGGCCCCTGTCGAGTATCGCTTTCCATCATCATCACGCCGTCGGCGCCGGGAGTTGTCTTCTCAACCTCTCCTTCCCTTGCTGGATCAAGAAGGAGGAGACGCCGCCGTCTCCGACGGTGTTGAACGCGGAGGTGCTGTCCGCTCAAAGACTTGGCATCGTGATCCAATCACGCTCGAGCACGACTCCATCATCACCTTGCAAGCTTCGACGCGATCTACAAGTGGTATGTAGATGTTATCTCTCCCGCTACTCGCTGCTTAGATGAACTCATAGATGGATCTTGGTGAAGCCGAGGAAAATTTTAATTTTTTCGCAACGCTCCCAACAGGTTGGCGATTTCGAGATTAGGATTTGTCATCCAATGTCGGAGAGGTATCTCGGCCCACTCGGTAATGCACATCACTTAAGCTTTGAAGCATTGCAACTAATGAGTTAGTTAAGTAGATGATGTATTACGAACCAGTAAAGAGATTGCCGGTAACGAGATTGAACTAGGTATTGATACCGACGATCAATCTCGGCAAGTAACATACCGATGACAAAGGAACAACGGATGTTGTTATGCGGTTCGACCGATAAAGATCTTCGAGAATATGTAGGAGCCTATGGGCATCCAGGTCCCGCTTATTGGTTATTGACCGAGAATAGTTCTAGGTCATGTCTACATAGTTCTCAACCCGTAGGGTCCGCGACGCTAAGGTTTCGGCGATGCTTATATTATGAGTTTATGAGTTTTGATGTACCAAGAAGTTCGAGTCCCGGATGAGATCGGGACATGACGAGGAGTCTCAAATGGTCGAGACGAAAGATCGATATATTGGACGACTATATTCGGAGTTCGGAAAGGTTCTGAGTGATTCGGTATTTTTCGAGTACCGAGAGTTACGGGAATTTGTATTGGGCCTTAATGGGCCATACGGGAAAGGAGAAAAGGGCTGTGCAGGGCCGCCGCCTCCCTTGGACTAGTCCGAATTGGACTAGGAGGGGGCGACCTTCCTTCCTTCTCCTTCTCTTCCCTTTCCTTCTCTCCTACTCCTAATACATGGAAGGACTACTAGTTGACTAGGAAAGGGGAATCCTACTCCCTGGGGAGTAGGACTCCATGGCGCCATAGGAGGGTCGGCCTCCTCCCCTCCCTCCTTTATATACGGGCAGGGGCACCCCATGAACACACAAGTTGATCTACGGATCGCTCTAGCCAGCGGTGCCCCTTCCACCATATTCCACCTCGGTCATATCGCTAGCTTAGCGAAGCCCCGCGCCGGTAGTACATCAAGATCGCCACCACGCCGCTCGTCGACGGAACTCTCCTCGACACTCCGCTGTATCGGAGTTCGAGGGACGCCATCGAGCTGAACGGTGCAGAACTCGAGGTGCCGTGACGCTCGGTACTTGGATCGGTCGGATCGTGAAGACGCATTACTACATCAACCGCTTGTCATAACGCCTCGCCGGGTTCACGAGGGTACGCTAGACGCCTCGATGCGCTATATCTCCCATGTGTCGAGCACGACTTAGAGGCATAACCGCATTGAAAGCAATGTCGCAAGTGAGGTAATCTTCGCAACAACCCATGTAATACATAAGGAAAGAGATACATAGTTGGCTTACAATCGCCACTTCACACAATTACATGAATAAAGCATTACATCATCCAGATACAATCAAGGTCCGACCACGGAACCAAAATAAAAGAAGAACCCCAAATGCGATAAAGGTCCCCGATCGACCCCAACCGGGCTCCACTAATGATCAACTAGAACGAAACAACACAAAGGGCAAGATCTTCATCGAGCTCCTCCTGAGCTTGATTGCACACCGCCTGGGTAACATAGGCACCTGCAAACTGGTTTTGGGAGTATCCGTGAGCCACGGGATCAAAGAATCTCGCAGCACTGCGAGATCAAGACTATTTAAGCTTATAGGAAGGATGGAGTAATGAGGTGGAGCTGCAGAAGTTTACTAGCATATGTGGTGGCTACAATCGCAAAGAGAGCGAGAAGAGAAGGCAAAGCACGGTCGATAAAAGTATGATCAAGAAGTGATCCTATAGCAACCTACGCTAACATAACTCCAACATCAGAGTTCACTTCCCGACTACGAAAGAGACCATCACGGTAACACACACGGTTGATGTATTTTAATTAAGGTCAACTTCAGTCTTCTACAACCGGACGTTAACAAATTCCCATCTGCCACATAACCGCACGGCTTTCGAAGATCAAATCGCAGGGTGTCCCAACTTAGCCCATGACAAGCTCTCACGGTCAATCTGAGGAATAGACCTCCACCCAAGACACTCGATCGACTCGTATCCCTACATAACAAGACATTTTATTGTGGTAAAACTAAACCAAGAACACGCCTAATGTGCCGACAACCCGATAGGAGCTGCACATATCTCTTTCTCGTGGCACACCTGGATGAGTCTAGCTACGAGTAAAACCAACCCTCAAGTTTCCCGAGGTGGCCCCCAGTATTCTCGGTTCGACCAACACTCAGAGAGCACCGCCCGGGGTTAAAATAAAGATGACCCTTGAGTCCGCAGAACCCAAGGGAAGGTGGTAGGTTGTTAGAGCAAATGGTACCAATGTTGGGCATTGCCGAGAAGCTTTACTTAAGGCGAATCACAAGGGGTTCCTATTATAGCCCAACCGCAAGGAACGCAAAATCCGGGAACATAACACCGATATGACGGAAACTAGGGCGGCAAGAGTGGAACAAAACACCGTGCATAAGGCCGAGCCTTCCACCCTTTACCAAGTATATAGATGCATTAATTAAATAAGATATATTGTGATATCCCAACAAGTAAACATGTTCCAGCCAGAACATCATCTCCATGTTCCAACAAGGAACAAACTTCAATCTTCACCGCAACTAACAATGCTATAAGAGGGCCGAGCAAAGCGTAACATAGCCAAACAACGTTTGTATAGGAAAGGTGTCAAAGGTTAGGGTTTGACATGGCAATTTGGGAGGCCGACAAGCAAGAGGTAGGCATCGTAGCATTGGCATAGCAAAAGAGCGAGCAAACTAGCATAGCAAAGATAGTAGTGATTTTTGAGGGTATGATCATCTCCCGCAAGGTTCTCAGAGTTGTCAAGGCTTGATCCTCGAGGCGCTTTCAACAGGTTCCTCGCTCACGCATTGCCTCCGCCTCCCAAAGCAAGAACACAAGCAACGGAACCACAATCAAACAAGGAACAATGCACAAGCAATATGATGCAATACATGACATGCTATGCGAGATGTGATATGCAATGCATATGTATGTTCCAGGAAAATGATGAACTGGCATCAACTTGGCAAACCAAGTATGCCGAAAGATGGGATGATTTCGTTGAAATCGATATAAAGATCACCGAATCGATGCACGGTTTGCAAATGACAAGCAAAACAAGAACGATGCAAAATCGCTGCTTAACAGCCCGGATGCTACTTAGCACGTAACGAGAAACTATGCTACAGAACCCAACATAAAAACAAAGCATATGGCAGCGAACTACAGAAGATGCTTAACAAAAGAGGAACACTGAGCTACGGCTAAATCACATCATAACATGTTCAAACAAGCATGGTGAAAGTGCTAAAATATCAGTTCACAGACTTGGTGAAAATACTAACATGCCAGAATTAACATCAGAAGGCATGTTTAGAGCAAGCAAACAACATGCTACAGGAACTTATAATAGCAAAACAAGGCATGACATGATTCTACTCAGCATATATCAATAGTCCCTTACTGACCATAAGCCAAAAAGGACATTAAGAAATGATGGCATCCATGTAAACATAGCAAGTTTTATTACAGATTTCAGACTTAGCAGAAAAACGGGCATGGCAAAAACAGTTAACGAGTAGGCATGTTCGTGAGCTCGATGCACTCACTACAGAGCAATACATGGCATGGCAAGGCAACCAACAGTAAGAAGGCATGATTATGAAGCTAAGAATGGCAAGAGCAAGGTCATAACATACACGGATCAACTACAACGACCTCGTGAAAATTGAATCTCATGCAAACTATCTGCCAGGAAACATTTTCAAGCAAAAGTAGAGCACGAAAATGACATGCTAGACTACTCCATAAATACCAAAAAAGGCATGGATGGATAGAGCACATCCATATGTTCAAAACACTTACTGATCATGCTCAAAAGGCCATAGATCTCTGTAACAACATGAACATATGGCATAAAATAATAGCAGGACAAGACTTAGTGAAATCACTAAGTTCCTGAAATCAGCAACATCATCATCCCTACTTTGCATGCTTGTACTAGTCAACACATAACTCACAAAAATACATGGCAAACACCCCTGGAAAGATGGCATGACAATGTTCAACTCATGTAGGACCAAGTTCATAAGGTGCACACATAATTCATGGCAAAATGACAAAAGAGCTCGAGCTGATAAGATTCTGAAACTAACGATCTGAAGCCTTCTTCCAACAGCATTTCGGGCATCAAGATGAGCTCAAATGCAAATAATGCAATGGAGGAATGATGTACTGTCGAGACGAACAATTTGACATATTATACGCCCAAAACGGAGTAACAGGTGCGGAGATGATGCTATGAAAATGCACGAAAATGTAAGAAAACCGACTTGGTGAAAAACCACCTCGAGGTCAACGCGATCGGGCGCGAAACGGCCGGTGGAGCGGATCGGCGCGGGCTCATGGATCGGCCGGGCGGACCCGACGGCGGTGACGTGGGCGGCCTCCGGCGAGGTCCGAGAGGCCGGAGGCGACGGCGGGCGCCGCGGGCAAGGCGGGGCGCCACGGCGCGAGGGTGGCGCTGGCCGCCGCTAGGTGAGCTCGCGAGTGAGCGGCGTCGCGGCGGATTCCGAAGCGGGAGGCGCGACGGCGGCGGCGGTCCGACGGCGGGAGTCGGCGGCGGGCGGCTGGCGGGCGCGCGGCATGGCTGGGCGGATCCGGATGGCGGCTGGACCTGCTCAAGCGGGCTGCCTCTGCCCCGCAATGGGCGGCGGAGGACGGCGCAGACAGGTGGCGGCGCGATTGGCCGGAGGCGCGGTGGCGAGCTGAGGGCGGCCTCACCGCCGGAGTGGAAAGGGTTTGACGTGTCCCACGAGTTGGGATATGTCCAAGGCGAGGGGGAAATTAGGTTTCGGGGAAATCATCGCGAAAAGGAATGGGGGGTGTATAGGCATAGAGGAGCTAGGAGAGTCCAAATGAGGTGCGGTTTTCGCCACGCGATCGTGATCGAACGAAGAGCATGGAGGGGAGTTTGGTGGGTTTGGGCCACTTTGGAAGGTGTTGGGCTGCAACAAAGAGGCTTTCACGCTACCCTGCTAACTGCTGAGTACCAAACACCTCCAAATGGCACTAAACTTGACAGCGGTTCACGGTGTTATACCAAGGTCATGGCAAACCCCGCCATTCCGAGAAAGTTTAATACCCGCACAAGAGAAGAGAGAAGAGGGACACCGGATGACATAGGAGCTACGGATTGCAAACGGACAACGGGAAAAAGTTTCGGATGCATGAGACGAACATGGCAAAATGAAATGCACATGATGACATGATATGAAATGCATATGATGACATGGCAAATGCAACACGCAAGCAAATGACATGGCAACGACGGCGTAATAACCGCGACACCATGACGGATCCGGGCGCATAACACTCCACCATTACGAGGATCTCGCCCGAGATCTAGGATGGCACCGAGGGAAAACGGAAGGGGAAGAGAAGAGGTAAAACTAAGTTGTTTTTGACTAACGAGTGAAACCACGAACCTTGAGAGGTTGAGCAATTTAAAAGAAAGAGTAACAACAGATGAACGAGATTGCAAACAATCCGTAGAAAAGAGGAACAAGGAGTACGAGAACTTGAAGGTTGCAAAGACATGAATCAAGAGTTTAATGGACAAGATAGAACTCAACCACTCCGGTTAAACAAGATAGAGAATAGATAAGATTGATATAATTTCAGAAGACTGAATCGAGAATGGAAGAAATTGAACATGAACTTGAGAAGATGAGAGGATACTTGATGAAATCAACAACACATCGCTTCCGGAATTGAAAGAATGGCACAAAGGGTAAGAAACATTACAAACGCGACCGTTGAGAAGGGAGGCAAAACTTGATGAGATGAAAGAACTTGAATTAGAACACAACACTCCTAAATTGGATAAGCATGAAAAGAACACGATCCTCACAATTGAGATGATGTGTGAAGAGAGTAACATCACCATGCCTCCGAAGAAAGAATAGAAGATAGATCATTGGAAAAGAAAAGAACGGAGAAGAAAAAGACAACTCTACCACAAATGAGCTTGGAAAGCACCTTTGCAATAAGAAGAATAGAGTTGTTGGAAGACCAACAACTAAAAGAATAAGTTTGTAGGGCTTATGGAAACATCTCAACATTATGAGGTGACAACCGCCACTAACGGAAACAATTGCTTGCTTGAGATTAACGAAGAATTTAGGATAGCTCGGGAAAATAGAAGAGTCGTAAGATCCTCGAAAAGACTCGTGGGTTAGGGCCACTCAAAGAACACCGCCAACAATTTAAAGAGATATTGCAACAAGTTGAATTAAATGGCTTGAATGAGATAACAATCTCCAAATGGCTTGAACGGATTAAGAATGGAAACACAAATCTTCAAGATATCTTGAGCACTCCGAATAACAAATAGCGAGAAGTAGAATGATAATGAGGTGCAACCGACATGAGAAAACATTGAAAAGAGGAAAGGAATATGATGAATATCGAAAGCTTGAATTAAATCCATCAAGAAGAGACAACAATAAAGGATGATGAACTTGAAACTGTTGAGCATCTTCATGGGAAATCACCGGATAAGAACATTGATGGAAAAGAATGAAGAGATTCACATGAGTAAATGGATACTTGATTAAGAAATCAGGTCCTTGAAGAAAAGGGTGGAGGGCGGGAAACAAAGACAACCTGGGCCGATGAAACAAACACCATGAGAAAACTTGGAATTGATCTTATGGATGGGAAAATGATGGGATCCACTTGAAGAGAAGCACACCGTTGGGAAAAGAATTAACATGACAACTCGATTGTCGAGAAGGATTGGTATTCACATCGAGTATGAGAACACCATTTGGAAAGGTATGGAATCAACACTTGACTTCAAGCAACTCAATACCACAAATAAAACAAAACAAAGGATTTGGCTTGCGAATAAGTCGAACAAACATATGATAGAGATTTACCCAATCCCATATCATACATCCGCTGGAAAGAAATCCTAGGAGCTACTTGAATTCCCACCTATGAAACTCCCAAACTTTCTCGTTATGCAACTGGTGTTGGGACAGGGAGCAATAATATCTCACACAAACTAACAATCCCTACATCCACCAGTATCCATCCACAACACATAACCAAGAAACCTTCGAAATCGCTCACCTCAACCTTCAAAAGCATCCGTTATACGAAGTCATGGCAATACACCCGAATCACCTCAAGATCGGGTTAGCGGGTTATCTCACCAACAACGCATAAAAGAGATTTTCGATGTCGGCGCATTTAAGCTCGTATTTCAGAACTGCAACGATAAAATTATGACGACAACACCTGGAGCTCAACTCCCCGACACCGCCACAACCCCTAAATGTCGAGGCACCAAGACAATGTTGTCATCATAAAACCATCGAACGATTCTAAGATACCCGCGGATCCAAAAATTTTTAGTGAAATTTGAGAAGAGAAGAGTCAAAACTCACGCCGTGGATACCTCACCGTAAGGTCAAGGACCGGGAGTAAAAAGAATTCTAACTCTCCGATATATATAATCCTAAATGACTCAAAACATTTTTTCTAGACACAACTCGCCGCTAAAAACGATCAAGCAGTGGGGCCTTAAGGTCGGGAAGGCTCGATACCAACTTGTATCACTCGATGCGGCTATATCTCCCACGGTCGAGCACGACTTAGAGGCATAACCGCATTGAAAGCAATGTCGCAAGTGAGGTAATCTTCGCAACAACCCATGTAATACATAAGGGAAAGAGATACATAGTTGGCTTACAATCGCCACTTCACACAATTACATGAATAAAGCATTACATCATCCAGATATAATCAAGGTTCGACTACGAACCAAAATAAAAGAAGAACCCCAAATGCGGCTAAAGGTCCCCGATCGACCCCAACCTAGGCTCCACTATCGATCAACTAGAACGAAACAACACAAAGGGCAAGATCTTCATCGAGCTCCTCCTGAGCTTGATTGCGCCACCGCTTGCAACATAGGCACCTCGCAAACTGTTTTGGGAGTATCCGTGAGCCACGGGATTTAAAGCAATCTGCATGCGAGATCAAGACTATTTAAGCTTATAGGAAGGATGGAGTAATGAGGTGGAGCTGCAGCAGTTTACTCAGCATATGGTGGCTACAATCGCAAAGAGAGCGAAGAGAAGGCAAAGCACGGTCGATAAAAGTATGATCAAGAAGTGATCCCATAGCAACCCACGCCAACATAACTCCAACATCAGTTCACTTCCCCATTCACCGAAAGAGACCATCACGGTAACACACGGTTGATGTATTTTAATTAAGGTCAACTTCGTGTTCTACAACCGGACTAACAAATTCCCATCTGCCACATAACCGCTGCATGGCTTTCGAAAGATCAAATCCCTGCAGGTGTCCCAACTTAGCCCATGACAAGCTCTCACGGTCAACGGAGGAATAGACCTCCACCCAAGACACTGACGACTCGCATCCCGGCACAACAAGACATTTCGACAGGTAAAACTAAACCAGAACACTCACCTAATGTGCCGAAAACCCGATAGGAGCTGCACATATCTCTTTCGTGGCACACCTGTGATGAGTCTAGCTACGAGTAAAACCAACCTCAAGTTTCCCGAGGTGGCCCCAAGAGAGCTGGTTCGACCAACACCAGAGGAGCACCGCCCTAAGAATAAAGATGACCTTGAGTCTGCAGAACCCAAGGGAAGGTGGTAGGTTGTTAGAGCAAATGGTAAAACCAATGTTGGGCATTGCTGGAGAAGCTTTACTTGAGGCGAACTGTCAAGGGGTTCCTATTATAGCCCAACCGTAAGGAACGCAAAATCCGGGAACATAACACCGATATGACGGAAACTAGGGCGGCAAGAGGAACAAAACACTGTGCATAAGGCCAGCCTTCCACCCTTTACCAAGTATATATATGCATTAATTAAATAAGATATATTGTGATATCCCAATAGTAAACATGTTCCAGCCAGAACATCATCTCCATGTTCCAACAAGGAACAAACTTCAATCTTCACCGCAAATAACAATGCTATAAGAGGGCCGGCAAAGCGGTAACATAGCCAAACAACGGTTTGATAGGAAAGGTGTCAAAGGTTAGGGGTTTGACATGGCAATTTGGGAGGCTGACAAGCAAGAGGTAGGCATCGTAGCATTGGCATAGCAAAAGAGCGAGCAAACTAGCATAGCAAAGATAGTAGTGATTTCGAGGGTATGATCATCTGCCTCGCAAGGTTCTCAGAGTTGTCCTTGATCCTCGGGAGATGCTCAACAGGTTCTCGCTCACGCACTCGCCTCCCGGCTCTAACCAAAGCAAGAACACAAGCAACGGAACCACAATCAAACAAGGAACAATGCACAAGCAATATGATGCACATACATGCTATGCGAGATGTGATATGCAATGCATATGTATGTCCGAAGGAAAATGATGAACTGGCATCAACTTGGCAAACCAAGTATGCCGCTGAAAGATGGGATGATTTCTGAAATCGATATAAAGATCACCGAATCGGATGCACGGTTTGCAAATGACAAGCAAAACAAGAACGATGCAAAACTGCGCTTAACAGCCCGATGCTACTTAGCACGAACGAGAAACTATGCTACAGCAACCCAACATAAAAACAAAGCATATGGCAGCGAACTACAGGAGATGCTTAACAAAAGAGGAACACTGAGCTACGCTAAATCACATCATAACATGTTCAAACAAGCATGGTGAAAGTGCTAAAAATATCAGTTCACAGACTTGGTGAAAATACTAACATGCCAGAATTAACATCAGAAGGCATGTTTAGAGCAAGCAAACAACATGCTACAGGAACTTATAATAGCAAAACAAGGCATGACATGATTCTACTCAAAGCATATATCAATAGTCCCTCTACTGACCATAAGCCAAAAAGACATTAAGAAATGATGGCATCCATGTAAACATAGCAAGTTATTACAGATTTCAGACTTAGCAGAAAACTGGGCATGGCAAAAACAGTTAACTAGTAGGCATGTTCGTGAGCTCGATGCACTCACTACAGAGCAATACATGGCATGGCAAGGCAACCAACAGTAAGAAGGCATGATTATGAAGCTAAGAATGGCAAGAGCAAGGTCATAACATACACGGATCAACTACAACGACCTCGTGAAAATTGAATCTCATGCAAACAATCTGTCAGGAAACATTTTCCAAAAGTAGAGCACGAAAATGACATGCTAGACTACTCCATAAATACCAAAAAAGGCATGGATGGATAGAGCACATCCATATGTTCAAAACACCCTTACTGATCATGCTCAAAAGGCCATAGATCTCTGTAACAACATGAACATATGGCATAAAATAATAGCAGGACAAGACTTAGTGAAATCACTAAGTTCTGAAATCAGCAACATCATCATCCCTACTTTGCATGCTTGTACTAGTCAACACATAACTCACAAAAATACATGGCAAACACCCCTGAAAGATGGCATGACAATGTTCAACTCACATGTAGGACTCCAAGTTCATAAGGTGCACACATAATTCATGGCAAAATGACAAAAGAGCTCGAGCTGATAAGATTCTGAAACTAACGATCTGAAGCTCCTTCCAACAGCATTTCGCATCAAGATGAGCTCAAATGCAAATAATGCAATGGAATGAAATGATGTACTGCGAGACGAACAATTTGACATATTATACGCCCAAAACGGAGTAACAGGTGCGGAGATGTGATGCTATGAAAATGCACGAAAATAAGAAAAACTGGGACTTGTGAAAAACCACCTCGAGGTCAACGCGACGGGCGCTAAACGGCCCGTGGAGCGGATCGGGCTGCCTGGATCGGGTCGGGCGGACCCGACGGCGGTGATATGGCGCGGGTCCGCGAGGTCCGAGGAGGCCGGGAGGCGACGCGGGCGCTGCGGCATGGGTATGCTGGGCTGTGGGCGCGGCTGGCATGGCAAGGGCGAGCGCGCGCGATTTTGGCGGAGGCGCGACGGGCGGCGCGCGGTCACGACGGGCGGCGGGTCAAGGGCGGGCGCCGGTATGCGCGCGCGCTGGGCGATCGTATGCCACGCATTCTGCCTGGCAAGCGCCGCGCGCGGCGCGGCGATGAGACGAAGCAGACAGGTGGCGCGCGATTGGTGGAGGCGGCGGAGCTTGAGGTGGCGGCTCGATTCGCACGCGGAGTGAAAGGAAGCCGACGGTCCCCGGAGTTGATATGTCCGCGAGGGAAATTAGGTTTTGGGAAATCATCCGCGAAAAGGAATGGGGGTGTATATATAGGCATAGAGGAGCTAGGAGAGTCCAAATGAGGTGTTTTCGCCACGCGATCGTGATCGAACGACCAAGAGCATGGAGGGGAGTTTGGTGGGTTTTGGGCCACTTTGAAGGTGTGGGCTGCAACAAAGAGGTTTACTGCTACTTGCTAATGCTGAGTACCAAACGACCTCCAAATGGCACTAAACTTGACAGCGCGGTCACCGGGTGCTATACCAAGGTCGCTGGCAAACCTCGGCCATTCCGAGAAAGTTTAATACCCGACAAGAGAAGAGAGAAGAGGGGACACTGATGACATAGGGAGCGATTGCAAAACGGACAACGGGAAAAAGCTCGATGCATGAGACTTAACATGTATGCAAAATGAAATGCACATGATGACATGATATGAAATGCATATGATGACATGGCAAATGCAACACGCAAGCAAATGACATGGCAACGACGGCTAATAACCGCAGTACCCGCGACGGATCCGGCGCTACATAATGAGACAACACTCTTACCTCTCGCTGCTATGCATCACCATGATCTTTGCGGTGCGAGGAAATTTTTGAAATTACTACGCTCCCAACAAGGGCATCAGAGCCTAGGTTTTTATGGTTTGATGTTTTGCACGAGTAGAACACAAGTGAGTTGTGGACTATACAAGTCATATCGCCTACCATGTCATACTTTGGTTCTGGTATTGTGAGATGAAGCGGCCCGGACCGACATTACGCCAGACGCTTACGAGACTGGTTTCACTGCTACGCAGCACTCGTGCTTAAAGGTGGCTGGCGGTGTCTGCCTCTCTCACTTTAGTTGAACCGAGTGCGGCTACGCCCGTCCTTGAGAAGGTTAAACGGAGTCTATTTTGACAAATATCGCTGTGGTTTTGATGCGAGGTGAGATTGGTTCTTGCTTAAGCCCGTAGCAGCCACGTAAAATTTGCAACAACAAAGTAGAGGACGCCTAACTTGTTTTGGAGGCATGTTGTGATGTAATATGGTCAAGACGTGATAAGATATAAGTTGTTGTATGAGATGATCATGTTTTGTTGAAGTTATCGAATCGCGTAAGCCCTATGGATGTCTCTTTGTCGCATAAGATGCAAGTGCCAAATAATTGCTTTTACTTTATCGCTATACGATAGCAATAGTTGCAAGAGCAATAGTTGGTGAGACAACCATGATGACACATTGATATAGATCAAGATGATGAAGATCATGGTGTCATGCCGTGACGATTTATAGAGACTCATGATTTCTTTGGAGATGGAGATCAAAGGCTAAGATGATCATGGCCATATCATGTCACATATTTTGATTGCATATGATGTTTATCTATTATACATCTTATTCTTGCTTTGATCGACGGTAGCATTTTAAGATGATCTCTCACTAATTATCAAGAAGTGTTCTCCCGAGTATGCACCGCTGCCAAAGTTCGTCGTGCCTGCATACACCACGGATGATCGGGTGTGATAAGCTCACGTCCATCTACAACGGGTGCAAGCCAGTTTTGCACACGCCGAATACTCAAAGTTAAACTTGACGAGCCTAGCATATGCAGATATGGCCTCGAACACGGAGACCGAAGGTCGAGCGTGAATCATATAGTAGATATGATCAACATGAGATGTTCACCATTGAAAATTAATCCATTTCACGTGATGATCGGTTATGGTTTAGTTGATTTGATCACGCGGATCACTTAGATGACTAGAGAGATGTCTGTCTGGGAGTTCTTAAGTAATATGATTAATTGAACTTAAATTTATCATGAACTTAGTCTGGTAGTATTTTGCAAATTATGTTGTAAGATCAATAGCTTGCGTTGTTGCTTTCATATGTTTATTTTGATATGTTCCTAGAAAATTGTGTTGAAAAATGTTAGTAGCAATGATGCGGATTGGATCCGTGATCGAGGTTTATCCTCATTCTGAGAAAATTATGTCCTTGATGCACCGCTCGTGCAGACCTATTGCGGAAGCGGATCGAGCGTTATGAGCGTTTGGCTAGCTCAATATGATGACTACTTGATAGTTTTGTGCACCATGCTTTATGGCTTAGAATCGGGACTTCAAAGATGTTTTGAACATCATGGACCATATGAAATGTTCAGAATTGAAGTTAATATTTCAAGCAAATACCGAGTTGAGAGATATGAAGTCTTAACAAGTTCTATAGCTAAAAGATGGAGGAGAATTTCAACTAGTGAGCATGTGCTCCATTATGCAGGTACTTCAATCGCTTGAATCAAGTGGGAGTTAATCTTCCGATAAGATAGTGATTGACGAATTCTCTATTCACCATCACCAAGTTAGTAGAACCGTGATGAACTATAGTATGCAAGGGATGATGAAAATGATTCCGAGTTTTTCATAATGATGAAATCGTTGAAGGTAGAAATCAAGAAAGAACATCAAGTGTTGATGGTTAACAAGACCACTAGTTTCAAGAAAAGGGAAAGGGATAAAGGGAACTTCAAGAAGAGCGGCAAGCAAGTTCTGCTCAAGTGAAGAAGCCCAAATCGGACCTAAGCACGAGACTAAGTGCTTCTACGCAAAGGACGGTCCTTTGGAACAGAACTACCCCAAGTATTTGGCGGATAAGGAGGATGGCAAAGTGAACAAAGGTATATTTGATATACATGTTATTGATGTGTACTTTACTAGTGTTTATAGCAACCCTCGGTATTTGGTACTGGTTGGTTGCTGAGTAGTAACTTCAACGGAGTTGCGAATAAGCAGAAACTAGTTAAGGGTGAAGTGACAATGTGTGTTGAAAGTAGTTTCAAGATTGATATGATCATCATCGCACCTCCCTATACTTTTGGGATTAGTGTTGAACCTAAATAAATGTTATTTGGTGTTTGCGTTGAGCATGAATATGATTTGATCGTGTTTATTGCAATACCGTTATTCATTTAAGTAAGAGAATAAACTGTTGTTGTGTTTACATGAATAAAACCTTATATGGTTACACACCCAAAGAAAATGGTTCATTGGATCTCGATCGTAGTGATACACATATTCATAATATTGAAACCAAAAGATGCAAAGTTAATAATGATAGGCAACTTATTTGTGGCTTGCCGTTTAGGTCATATTGGTGTAAGCGCATGAAGAAACTCCATCTGATGGGATTTTGGAATCACTTGATTATGAATCACTTGATGCTTGAACCATGCCTCATGGGCAAGATGACTAAGACTCGTTCTCCGGAGCAGTGGGCGACAACGACTTATTGGAAATAATACATACTAATGTATGCGATCCAATGAGTGTTAAGGCTCGGCGGGTATCGTTATTTTGACCTTCACAGATGATTTGAGCAGAATGGGTATATCTACTTGATGAAACATAAGTCGAAATAGTTGAAAGGTTCAAAGAATTTCGAGTGAAGTGGAAAAATCATCGTGACAAAAAATAAGGTTTCTACGATCGATCGTGGAGACAAATATTTGAGTTCGAGTTTGGTCTTCAATTAAAACAATGTGGAATAGTTTCACAAATTCATGCCACCTAGAACACCACATCATAATGGTGTGTCCGAGCGTCATAACCGTACTTTATTGGATATAGTACAATCTATGATGTTTCTTACCGATTTACCAATATCATTTTGGGATCATGCATTAGAGACAGCTGCATTCATGTTAAATTGGGCACCATCTAAATCGTTGAGGCGACACTATATGAGCGTGGTTTAGCAAGAAACCCAAGTTGTCGTTTCTTAAAGTTTGGATTGCGATGCTTATGTGAAAAAGTTTCATCTGATAAGCTCAAACCTCGAAGAATCGTCTTCATAGAATACCCAAAGGAAATTGTTGGGTACACCTTCTATCACAGATCCGAAGGAAAGATATTCGTTGCTTAAGATGGATCCTTTCTGAGAAGGAGTTTTTCGAAAG